>PITA01008442.1:0-41753 GCA_004023965.1 Spilogale gracilis
ACGCCTGGGTGGCTCAGTTGGTTAAGCCACTGCCTTCGGCTCAGGTCATGATCCCGGAGACCCGGGATCGAGTCCCACATCGGGCTCCCTGCTCGGCGGGAAGCCTGCTTCTCCCTCTCTCGCTCCCCCTGCTTGTGTTCCCTCTCTCGCTGTGTTTCTCACTGTCAAATAAATAAAATCTTAAAAAAAAAAAAAAAAAGAAAGAACAACAAAGTTTCCAGAAGGTAAAACAGGAGAATACCGTCATAATTTGGGACTAGAAAAAAAGCTTTTTAAAAAGGATACAGAACTTCTAATTATAAAGAAAATTACAGATAAATTTAACAACATCAAAGTTAAGAATTTTGGTTCATCAAAAACCATCAATTAGGGCACTTGTTTAAAGCTTCTGCCTTCAGCTCAGGTCATGATCCCAGGGTCCCGGGATCGAGGCCCGCATCGGGTTCTCTGCTCAGCAGGGAGCCTGCTTCCTCCTCTCTCTCTCTCTCTGCCTGCCTCTCTGCCTACTTGTGATCTCTCTCTCTGTGAAATAAATAAATAAAAATCTTTTAAAAAAAATTAAAAAAAACACACAAAAAAACCCCATCAATTAGAGAATGTCATAGTAAGCCACTGTGACATATGGAGTTAAAGCACATGGACCCTAAGTTCAATTCAACCCTGAGCTTTGGCAGTTATTAACCATATAATTTACAAGTTATTGAATCTTTTCTAGGCCTCAGGATTCTTATCTGTAAAATGACAGTAATAGTATCTACCACATAGGGTTGCTGGAAAGATTAAATGAGTTAATACAACACTTAGGTAAATGACATAAGGTAAGTACTCAGTAAGCATTAAACTATTATTACTGCAGACCATTTATTATGACATGGCCCTGATTTTAAAGGAGCTCAAAATCTAGTAAAGAGAGATTTGTATTTAGTTGTATAAATACATGGCTTATGCCACCACCAAAGGAAGTGAATAAAAATTCAAGGAAGAGCTCCTTCAGGAGTTAGGTCATAGAGTAGAATTAGTTTGTTAAGTAGAGAAGGATAATGACATCTTGAAAGAAGGAAGAATACTAACCATGTTCATGAAACACTGAGACATGAAAAAGGTATATTTGGGAAACTGTTTGAACTGTGTCTAGAATACTGGACAGATCTGGGGAGGACAAAATGACAAAGATTAGGATCCCAAACCAAGGAGTATAAATGGGCTTTATCTTTAGAAATGGATATCCCTTGGGACGCCTGGGTGGCTCAGTTGGTTAAGCGACTGCCTTCGGCTCAGGTCATGATCCTGGAGACCCGGGATCGAGTCCCGCATCGGGCTCCCTGCTCGGCGGGAAGCCTGCTTCTCCCTCTCTCACTCCCCCTGCTTGTGTTCCCTCTCTGGCTGTGTTTCTCACTGTCAAATAAATAAAATCTTTAAAAAAAAAAAAAAAAAGAAATGGATATCCCTTAAAATGTTCAACCATGAGAATAACATGGTCTAATCTGCATATCATTTTAGCATCTTTAAATTAGAGGCTTACAGGCATAAAGATGAGCATACAGACCAATGGAAAAGAACAGAAAGCCCCCAAATAAACCCTTGCATGTGTGGTCAAATGATTTTTGAGAAAATTGCCAAGACTACACAATGGGGAAAAGTCAGTCTCTTCAACAAATGATGCTGGGATAACTGGATACCCACATTCTAAAGAATGAATTTGAAATCTTACCTTACATTATATGCAAAAATTAACAAACTAGATTAAATATAAGACCTAAAACTATTAAACTAGAAGAAAACAGAAAGAGAAAGCTTCAGAACACTGGATTTGCGGGGTGCCTGGGTGGCTCAGTTGGTTAAGCGACTGCCTTTGGCTTCATGATCCCGGAGACCCGGGATCGAGTTCCACATCAGGCTCCCTGCTCCGCGGGAAGCCTGCTTCTCCCTCTCTCACTCCCCCTGCTTGTGTTCCCTCTCTGGCTGTGTTTCTCTGTCAAATAAATAAAATCTTAAAAAAAAAAAAAAAGAACACTGGATTTGGCAAGGAATTCTTGGATATGACACCAAAAGCACAGGTAACAAAATGAAAAAAAAAAAATAGACAAATGGAATTACAACAAACAAAATTTTTTGTGCTAAGAAAACTACTGAAAGAAAAAAGCAACCTACAGAATGAGAGAAAATGACTGCAAATCATATATCTCATAAGGCGTTAACATCCAGAATATATAAGATCTTCTATAATTCAACAACATAAAAACAAGTCAATTTAAATAAATGGACCAGGGACTTGACTAGACACTTCTCCAAAGAATACACACAAGTACTGTCCAAAGAATACACACTGTCAGTATCACTAATCATTAAGGAAATTCAGGCCAAAACCACAATGAGGTATCACCTCACATCTATCAGGATGACTACTACCAAAAGAACAAAAAATTAAGTATTGATGAGGATACAAAGAAGTTGGAATCCTTGTGCCCTGTTGGTGAGAATATAAAATGGCAGAGCCATTATGGAATACAGTATGAAGGTTCCTCAGAAAATTAAAAACAGAATTACCACATGCTCTAGTAATTCCACTGAGTATTTATCCAAAAAAACTCAAACTAGAATCTCAAAGAGGTATTTGCACATCCACAACACAGTAGTCACAAAAGCCAAAAGGTGAATGCAACCTACTTGTCATTGACAGATGACTAGATATAGAAAATGTAGAATCCACCTGCAATGGAATATTATGCGGCTTTTAAAAAGGAGGAAGTCTTATCATGAGCAACCACATGGATGATCCTTCCAGGACATCATGCTAAGCAAATTAAGCCAGTCACAAAGGGACAAATACTGCATGATTTTACTCATGTGAATATCTAAATTCAAAATAATAGAAACAGGAAATAAAAATGTGGTTATCAAGGGTTAGGGAGAGGAAGGAGGGGGATTAGTATTTAGCAAGTATGGAGTCTCAGTATCACAAGATGAAAAAGTTACAGAGATTTGTTACACAACAATGTGAATATAATGAACACTACTAAACTGTACACTTAAAATGATTAAGATAAATTTAATGTTATGTGTTTTTTATAATTAAAGATAAAATTGGAACTCACAAATAGTCTCAAGAGAAAATTCTATTAATAATCTAATAAATGATTAGCCAGAGTGAAATAAAAGGGATCACTCTAATTCCTAATTCCTTTTTTTTTTTTTTTTAAAGATTTTATTTATTTGACAGAGAGAAACATAGCTAGAGAGGGAACACAAGCAGGGGGGTTGAGAGAGGGAGAAGCAGGCTTCCCGCCGAGCAGGGAGCCCGATGTGGGACTCGATCCCGGGTCTCCGGGATCATGACCTGAGCCGAAGGCAGTGGCTTAACCAACTGAGCCACCCAGGCGTCCCTAATTCCTAATTCCTAATAATGCCCAGCTTATACAGAAACAATATAAGGTGCACAGAAGCAAAAACAATATTCATTCAGTAAATAAAGTACTTATTACATTTTCAGGATTCTATAATCTTTGCTCTTATATATCTATTCACATTTTCTACATTATCGATTTTTTTGAAGTAGATTTATTTTCTGAAGTAGATTTTTAGGCAAGTTTCCAAAACTCTTATACTCTGCCATTCCTGAGGCACTGCTCAGGAATCTGTCCTCTTATACTTGCATTTTCTTCTCCATTAAGGCATACGACAACTGTGAATACATTACTGCCTATTTGCAAAAGGAAGGGGTTATTTGCCTGTTTTGTAATTGGAGTAAAAATCAAGTCCCACATCAGGCTCCCTGCTCGGCAGGAGGCCTGCTTCTCCCTCTCTCACTCCCCCTGCTGTGTTCCCTCTCTGGCTGTGTTTCTCTCTGTCAAATAAATAAAATCTTAAAAAAAAAATGATATATTCACAGAACTGCAAAAGTAAGAAATGAGAAAGACCGGACTCTTGGATAGACAGGGTAGATAGGGTATAGAGAAAAGGTAGAATCTAATGGACATGGTGACTCATGTGATGTAGGGAGAATGCAGAAAATGCAAATACAAAGAAAGTGCATTTGGTCACACTTCCTCTGTATCTGTATCTCTTTCTTTGTATAAATTTGGTTAATTGGGTAAGTGGAAGTGCTATTCCAGAACATAGAACGTAAAGAAAGAAAAATGGGTTGGGAAAGGTAGGCTGCAAAATTTTATTTTGGGTTTAAAAAGACTCAGATTCGGGGCGCCTGGGTGGCTCAGTTGGTTGGGCGACTGCCTTCGGCTCAGGTCATGATCCCGGAGACCCGGGATTGAGTCCCACATCGGGCTCCCTGCTCAGCGGGAAACCTGCTTCTCCCTCTCTCACTCCCCCTGCTTGCGTTCCCGCTCTGGCTGTGTTTCTCTCTGTCAAATAAATAAATAAAATCTTTAAAAAATAATAATAATAAAAATAAAATAAAATAAAATAAAAAGACTCAGATTCAATTAATCCTGAAATCTGGTAGACCTGGCCTCCTAGAGAATCTTACTATCAAAAGTTCTATTGAGTTTATTAATTATCAGTCAGTACTCAAATACACATTGCTAGAAAATAATCCCTCTCCAAGGGAAGCCAAAAGTAGAATACATCTTTAATATATTCAGGGGAAAGGGAGGCAGACAGACAGAAGGTACAGAGGTTGATTCTGAGAAGTTGAAGCCAAGTATCAGTTTATGAAGAGACTGACGAGAAATATAGAACTTCAAAAATATTTTCACTGGTTGCCAAGGATAAGTGTTATTCAGAAAGGAAGAATGGTTCTACATAATCGTTCAATTTTGGGATTAAGCAGTAAAAGGAAAGAGGAAAAAAGTTAATACATGTTAGAAAATTCAGGAAAAAAACTAAAGCAAGGCAATAAAGTATATCTACAAGAAAAGAGCATTTGCTACTTAATTCTTTCGTCCACTTCCAAGGCAACAAGGCCAAAATAGATGTAGCCTAACAAAGTGAAAGAATCATATTAATAATAACTATAATGATTGATATGTTATTTTAGGTAAAATGCTTCACGAGGTTTTCGAAAATAGATGTTATTCCTGAACACTGTGGATAGGGAAGCATTTTAATACTTAAAAAAATGTGCAAGTATATCCTCAGATATGAAGTGTAGTTGAGGCACTTCTACATTATAATCTTAAAATAGCCCTACTGAACAACTTTCAGAACTGAAAGACTTTATTCTTTGCCCCCAGTAGCTCTCCAAGAAATTTTGCTCAGCAGAGAGATACCAAAAGCTACTTCCTTCTTTCTCTGTATTTAGCTATAAGCTGTTAATAATTATCTTCACCATTCTTTAGGAAAGCGTGTATTTCCAGGGCGCCTGGGTAGCTCAGTGGGTTAAAGCCTCTGCCTTCTGCTCAGGTCATACTCTCGGGGTCCTGGGATTGAGGCCCACATCAGGCTCTCTGCTAGGCTGGGCGCCTGCTTCCTCCTCTCTCTCTCTGCCTGCCTCTCTGCCTACTTGTGATCTCTCTCTCTGTCAAATAAATAAATAAAATCTTAAAAAAAAAAAAAAAAAGGAAAGCATGTATTTCCAGACCAAGACTGAAGTATAGTGTCAGACATAAACTCATACATTCCACAGGCTTTAACTCCACCCTATAAAACACAATCTAAATAAAGTAAAATGTCATTGATTCAGCCCTCCCTACAATTTAGGACTTATAGTTAAGTCTAATATATATTTATTATATAATATAAATATATTATATTTATAATAATTTATACCAAGTCACTATGCTTAAGCCAATTCACTAAGTACAAAGTGTAAATAACATTAAAAGAAATTCTTATGATAATAAATCATTCTAAAAAAATATCAGACAAGGTCAGCTTAGTTCTAGTGTCTATACATAAAACTAGAAAAGGGCATTTCTTTTCAGACAGCCTATACCTCAGATTTGCTTCTCTCTGTCCACCCTGAACCGTCCTGTCCACATTACTAGAACTATAGGTTGTGCTTATAGAATTAACTTGATTTATCTCATTACATAAAAATGCAGATCCCTAAAAGGAAAGGACTTCATTTGATTCATATTCCAAAGTTCTGCAAGATGGCTACAAACTCACATACACAGAAAACATGGTCAAGAACCAATGTACATACGTTATATTCTACTCATAGTCTTTCCATTCTCTGTTCAAGTAAAAGTCAGACACTGCTCTCTACTTACCTGAGTGATCATTTTCAAGCCTAAGTCACCGGTCTTGTGATTCTTTTTATTTATTTTTAAAAAGATTTTATTTATTTATTTGACACAGAGAGAGAAGGGCACAAGCAAGGGGTGTGGGAGAGAGAGAAGCAAGGGGGGGCTCAGTGGACCTGAGCAGAAGGCAGATGCTTAACCATTTGAGCCATCCAGGTGCCCCCTGCCACCCTTTCTATATGAAGATTGTTTTCTCAGCAATTTGAACCTCTGAAGCTTCCTTCAGTGGGATAACTCCACATATTTTTCCTTAACAACTGCATTTACCCCTGTTATATTCCAATAGTGTACTTTCACCCAATAACTGCATTTACCCTGATATATTCCAAAACTACACTTTCATCCAATAAAACATTTACTGAGCGCATATATGTCCACAACAGGTAGACACTGGTGAAAAGGACACAGCCCTTGATATATCTCAAAGGATGGTGCCATCATCCTCCCATTACTCTTCAGGAAGCTGGGAATAATTCTGAACTTCTTTTCCCTTATCCTCTTACAAGCAGTTAGTCATGAAATTCTGTCATACCTCTTTTCTGTTTATCCTCTGTGGGTCACTCTTAATGCCTTTATTCAAGCTCTCATCGCCTTTCACCAAAACCTCTGCAGTAAGCTCCAAACTGGGCTCCCTGCCTCTTATCTTACTTCCCAGAGCATCGGTAAACAGCTCCCACTGTTTCTTTGAAGCCACAGATGTGATAATGACATTTCCCTGGCTAAAATACCCAAGGCCTCTCCCTAATTTATAGAAAAGGTGTTTCATTATTCTGGTACATGACACTTTTTTTTTTTATTATTCTGGTACATGACACTTTAAAAAATTTTTTTAATAAAAAAAAAATGTTTATAAGTAGGCTCCAACACCTAGAGTAGAACCCAACACAGGAACTCATGACCCTGAAATCAAGACCCAAGCTAAGATCAAGAGTGAGTCGGATGTTTAACCAACAGAGCCACACTGGCACCCCTATTTTTTAAAGTAATTTCTATGCCTAATGTAGGGCTTAAACCCACAAACTCGAGAATGAGTCCCATATTCCACTGACTAAGCCAGCCGGGAGCCCCCATAAAGCCTTTGATGATCTATTTAGTTCCAAACTGAACTCACATCTCTTCCCTTTACCTGCCATCTATTCTAAAACATACGCTCCTTATATTTCTCAAGTAAGTCATCCTTTTTCATACTTGCAAGTTTTGCATATACTTTCCCCATACCTAGAATGTGTTTCTCCTTTCTCGGAAGTTCAGCAAATTTTTTATCTTTACTTTATTTATTTATTTATTTATTTATTTATTTATTTTATTTATTTATTTGTTAAAGACTGTATTTATTTATTTGACAGAGAGAAACACAGTGAGAGAGGGAACACACGTAGCGGGAGTGAGAGAGGGAGAAGCAGGCTTCCCGCCGAGCAGGGAGCCCGATGTGGGACTCGATCCCCGGTCTCTGGGATCATGACCTGAGCCGAACGAACTGAGCCACCCAGGTGCCCCTCTTTACTTTATTTTTAAATATTTACTTAGGTATTTTGGCTTCCAGCCCTGCCTATCTCTCTTGTCTTTTCCATCCTTCAAAACCTGTAACAAAATCATCTCCTCTGTGATGCTTCCCTGACTTCACCAGTTCTCTCTTCTATAATTCCTTAATCTCTACTGTACTTACATTATATTGTAATTATTGTTCTAAACTGTGTACCCCAGATAAATGATTTAGCATTCTATGTTTCAGTTTTCCTCATAACTGTCTTTTGGAGTTGTTAAAAAAATATTAAATAAAATGTATGTAAACCTTTGGTACAGAATCTATACCCAGGTGCTATCCTCATCATTGCTTTTCTAATAAATATTCTCAGTAGACACTGCTCCTATTAAACTGAGAGCTCCTTGAATAGCAGGGAATCATCTATGCATCCTGGTTATCATGCTCAGTGCATAGCATTTTCAAGAACCTAATTTGGGTTACCTATAGCCAAAACCCTAGGCTAGAAAAAGGAGAAAAGAGGATCCCAGAAATAGCAACATGACCATCAGCAAAATGAGGTAAAATTTAAAAAAATAATAGCAACAGCTACTGATTTTTGAGCCCTGCTATTTGCCAGATATCATGTCGAGTATTTATAAGTATTTTCCCTAATCTTACAACAATTCCAAAGGTTGATACTGCCATCCTCATTTTGCTGGTGAACCCCTGCTCTGCATTTAGGTTTCCCAGGTAGGCAGGACTTTCTCCGCAAAGGAGGAATAAATATAAGAAGATATGTTGGGTTTTTTTCCTCAATAACTGGAGTATTATTAATAATAATTAATTAATAATGAATTAATAATAATTCAGCTGACATTAAGAGAACTCTGCAGTCAGTACAAGAATAAACTTAAATATAATACAGGTCAATATTTGACTCTCTGCCTATTAAATCCTTACATGGAATATTCCTAGGCCTTTCTCTGGCCAATCTTCCAAGCCTCCCTCATCCTTGGTAACAGATTACTCACCTCATGTTTCATGCCATGGCTCCCACCATCATCTTCTGACCAATGTCTCTGTCCCCCTGCCTTTCGTGGGCCCCTCCCTAGTGACAGCTGCCAACTTGGATGAACAGTAAGCACAGGAGAAACTCCTGACAAGCAAACACCTGACAGCATGAAAACACTAACTACTATCAGAGTTAGGAAGTATGCTGTACTGTGTAGAGGAAGAGAAAACAGAGTGAAGCTGGAGCCGCAAAGAGACTAAGGCTGGGTGAAAAGAGAAATCAGTATGGCTAAGGGTAACAGAAACAAGAGGCATGAACAAACAGACTGTGTAATGAAAATATCATGTATTTGAATCCAGACTGACCCACTTCTCATGCATGTTACCTTGGATAAAAACTCCAAGCCTCAATTTCCTTATCCATAAAATGATAATAAAAGAATCTCATAAACATATATAGGGTACATCAAAGGATCACCATGCCTAGCACAACATTATCTGCATCCTTGGAGAAGGGTTTGCTTCCTCTCTACTCCACTTTTTTTATTCATCTGAGGGTCACCTCTAGAATATAATCACCTTTACCAGAAAAGATATCCAATCATCCTCCCCAAGATCAAAAAAAAAGAAAAAAAAAAAAGCCCACTGACATCCATCACCACTTAAGTCAACTATATGCATGGGCTCAGCACAATTCTCTTTTATATTATACTCTGATTCCTTTACTAGACAGTCACCCAAAACAGAAGTCTTCATTAAAGCCAGCAACCCAGCAAAGACGCCACTTTTTTTCTTTCTTTCTTTCTTTTTTGTGTGTGCAAAAGAGATGATTTTATTAAAGCACAAGAACAGAATCTGTTGGCAGAAAGAGCTGCTGCCAAAAATGCAGCTTCTATACAGTTTTCTGAATTCTAATTATTTTTTCTGGGGTATTAGTCAAACTGTCTTAGGTCCTCCAAATTTAATATTAAGAAATTACAATGATAAAATATAATTTCAATTTATATGGATTAATGTTACATGTGGAATACACTGATGAAAGCATCACAATCATGAAAATGAATGTTCATAAACTTCATGTGGAGTTAATGAAGGAGGCTGAAAAGACAAAGGTGACTGTAACAGAGTATTTTCTTAGAATTCATCAGCTAGTTAGTTGCCTAAAAGTAAAACAAAGATGAGTGCAGTCCAGGTGTTACCAGAGACATTTTGGTCTTTAACCTAGAGTCAGAGAACTACCTGAAATGGTACAACCAGAAAACCTCTAGAATAATGATTTTCAAAATGTGAGATCCTGGAAGATAAGCACTTTGCTTTGCCACTACTTTGTGCTCAGAAACTAGTTTAGTGCCTAGTACACAATAAGCACTCAAATATTTGTTGACCATAATGACTAAATGGATGGAGGGAAGGAATAAATTTGAATACTGGTATTTTCTCAAAGTGCCTATGAGCTGCCCAAGGCAGAGCTCTAGGCCATCCAACCTTCTGACTTCAACCAGAGGAGTTGTACTTTTTTCTACCTCACACTTGGGTTTCTACATAAGATTACATCTGTAAAATGCTTTCAATAAAAGTTTGAAAAACCATCAAAAAATCTATCAGTATCACTCCCTTCCTTGAACTATTACACTTACAAGTGCATATCACTTAATGCTTAATTGTCCCTCAAATTACTATTGAGTTCCCAAAGTTTCTTGAAGTATGACATTACATTTTACATAAGCAGTATTTGCTTATTCAACTTTTGCATACCCTACATTTTCTTGTACACTGACTCCTCAGAGAAAAATCTGAATTTTTTTATATCAAGCAACAAATGGACACTTAGTAACACTACACTGAGCAAAGCCTGCCATGCACAATTTAATTCTTGTAGCATCACTGTCTCCATTTGAAGAACAGCACTCACGCAACCACTTTAAGATATTTTGCATTCTATTCTATCATTCTTTAATCAGTAGAAAAATAGAAAGATTAAAGTGTCAATAGGAATGACAATAAATGTAAATTTATAAACATAATGTAGTTGAGAAATCATTACACGTCTGCAAATAGTAAATTTGTATCATCAACAGAACACTCCTTAGAATGTGGCACATAAGACTTTGGTCTACTGCCTATATGGCTATTTTTGAAGGAAAGGAATTAAAGGTATGAATACATCTTATGAATAAATACTGTGTCTAAGAGGCAAAGTACCATTAAGGACTTTGCAGAATGCAGTAGGAATACATCCCCCTTACAGTCTGCAAGTCTTTGTTCAACTCATAGAGTCTAGTTTCATGCATATTTTCAAATACACATTATATCCTACACTAAGGATTTCCTTCACGTCTTCATTTACTCTCCACATTAATACCTACCAAGTGTGTTCCATACTGGGTTAAAAGATTATTTAATGGGACATTAATACCTACCAAGTGTGTTCCAAACTGGGTTAAAAGATTATTTAATGGGACATTAATACCTACCAAGTATGTTCCAAACTGGGTTAAAAGATTATTTAATGGGAAAAAAAAATTTTTTAATAATAAATAAATAAATAAAATCTTAAAAAAAAAATATTATTTAATGGGGTGCCTGGGTGGCTCAGTCGTTAGGCATCTGCCTTCAGCTCAGGTCATGATCCCAGGGTCCTGGGATCAAGCCCCACGTTGGGCTCCCTGCTCAGATGGGAAGCCTGCTTCTCCCTCTCCCACCGACCCCCTGCTTATGTTCCCTTGTTCCCTCTGTCTTTCTCTGTCAAATAAATAAGTCAAATCTTTTTAAAAAATTATTTAATATATATTAGCAATTTCTCAGATTAGGTAGGGTTAATAAATGAGTCTGAGACTATTTCCCATTTCCTTTCATAAAAAAAGGATATAAGAAAAAGATGAGCATTGCACCAATAACAAAATGGACAAAGGAATGAACAAGTTACCAAACAAGAAATAAACACATTAAAATATATTTTTGAGGGGAAGCATTGGGTTGACATTCTTTTAAAATGGTAACATTAAGTACTGATAAAGGGTGTGATGAAGCAGAGGAAGTATAAATCAACACAATCTCTCTTGAAAGCAATTACGGAGAACTGTTTCAGAAACATTAAAAATATGTATGTCTTTTGTTCTGACAATCTCTCAGGATTTATCTATCCTAAGGTAAATAGAGATTTTATTAAAGATTTATGTGCAAGAATGTTCAACACAGCATTATTTAAAATAGAGAGAGTGCCTGGATGGCTCAGTTGGTTTAAGTGTCTGACTCTTGGTCCCGCCTCAGGTCATGAACTCAGGGTAATGAGATCTCACCCTGCAGCAGGGCACCCTACTCATTGGGGAATCTGCTTCTCTCCCTCTCCAACTCTGTCTCCCTCTGCCCCTCACCCCACTCACCACACATGCTAAAATAAATAAATCTTTTTAAAAAATTAAAAATCTGAAACTTTATGTATACAGGATAACTCAATTTTATAACACACACATACACACACAGAACCTAAAGGATCAGAAGGAAACCCACAAGCAGGTTATGAATACCTGTCTCTGAGTAATAGTATTATGGGTGATTATTAGTATCATCTTTATACTACTCTATATTTTTCTAAGTTTCTACAGTGAGCAGGTATTAATTTTACTACTTAAAAATTATGGAAAAGGGAATGATGGGATAATAAATGTAACTTACTAATAAAAAGTCAAATATCTACTCTAATCCTAGCTACTCGGTAAGCTGAACAGTCTATAATTGGCTAACCTTGGAAAAATAATTTCAAATATTCAGTGAGGATCTTAAACAGAATGCAAATTAAGAAGAGGAAAAGCTTACCACTGCTATCCAATCTTCATGCAATACGATAAACTGCAAATATATGAATTCAGCAGCATTTTCCAACTTAAGGCCCATACTTAATTAGAAATTATAGTTGATTTACTTCCTTTACACAAAGTCTTTAAATGCTTATTTATTTGGTTTTGAGGGAGGTTATCATGTAAAAACCAAGAATATGAAACTGCAGGGGGAAATTTTTTAAGAAGTCATTAATCAACAAGATAATGGAATTTGTTTACTACTAATAAGGCTAGGATGATTATTTTAAAGCAGAAGACACTTAGGGTCCACAACCAAGGGTTAGTCTAATGATGTACTATTTATCCTTCTAAATGATTAAGGATGAGGATGTACCATGCTGCGCTGACTAATGTTAATGCAGTAGGGACGATGTTGTCCTAATATACTTGACCAATACAACATTCCTGAATTAAACCCTTTCCTTTACCACTGGGCTGATTTGTAGTAATTTTCCATTTTAATAAATGAGCAAGCTCTAATGGATGGAGTTGAAAAGGTCAGCTATCCAAGCACAGAAAACTTCTACTAAGACACAATTCCTAAAGATTCTTCTAATTTTAACATTTTTTAATATTTAAAAATATTGTATTTTGTCTCAGGCAACTTGTGTTGTTTTAAGAGTATATCCAAATAAACTTGCAAACAAATTTCATACTTGAAATTGTTTTGGAGACTATTGCTTAAATGACATCTTCGGTAAAATCCTTCGAAAGTAAAGGATTTTATGAAGAACTAAAACACCTAATTTCCATCTTTAAAAAATTTGGATTTTTCACACACCAGGTTTGCTTCGACACCCCTTCTATTTAGGTTAAGGCATGCATAGTAAGAGACAGTCTAAGATCAAGACCATGTCACCTGACTCTCTCATTTATAAATTTCACTCATATATAAATTGGAGATATTCCATCTAATGTATAAAGGTGTTAGAAGAGGAAACTGGAATAACATGTGAAACCACAGGATCCAAACCAATGGCTCTCAAACTTCAGAGTGCATCAAAATCACTAGAGGGCCCATTCCCAGAGTTTCTGATTCAGCAAGTCTGGAGCCTAGCCAGAGAGATTCTCTATTTTTAACAATTCCCTGGTGATGCTGATTCTGCTGGTCTGGTAGCACACTTCAAGAACTACCGATCTAGAGAGATCTGAGCACTATGCCACCAATCCTGGACACTTAGCTTCTCTACACTTCAGTTTCTCTAACTCTAAAACTATCCTTATTGTTTAGGAGTTAAGAACTATGGAAGGAGGGGCACCTGGGTGGCTCAGCTGGTTGGGTGACTGCCTTCGGCTTAGGTCATGATCCCGGAGACCTGGGATCGAGCCCCACATTGGGCTGCCTGCTCTGCAGGAAGCCTGCTTCTCCCTCTCTCACTCCCCCTGCTTGTGTTCCCTCTCTGGCTGTGTTTCTCTCTGTCAAATAAATAAATAAAATCTTTAATAATAATTTAAAAAAACTATGGAAGGAATGTACAATGCCTATTTAAACACTGTGCCTGGTTCATAACAGATATTTTGTAGTAATAATTGTGATGGTTGTTAACACCATCACTACTGTACTATTTCTACTAAGTAATGGAACATGCAGAACATTAATATCACAAAAAATTTAATTGTATTAAATTGCATTGTAATTTAAAGCTCCTTAAGCTTTAATTCCTTTTCTGATAAAATTATAAAAGTTAATTATAAACTAGTTAACAAATCTCTACAATAACTTTTTTGTAGCAGTTAGAAGAATGGCCTTAGAGCACAACTGTTTATGCTCAAATACCAGTTCTGCCTTGCAAAACCTATGTGTCTGTGGCTCCCAGTTTCCTTATCTATCAAATAGAAATAGTAATAGTATCTACATCATAAGGTCATAAGAACAGAACTAACATAAGTAAAACTCTATATATGTTGGCATAAAATAAATATCCAATAAACATAGCTATCATTATTATTCCAATATACTATCAGTAACACCATAAATCCTTATATATAAAGCATTAAATACACTGAATTTCATTGGAAGGTAAAATTCAAATGACTGGTTATTTTTATAATTATTAGTGTGAACTATAAACTACTAGTCTTCTGTTATTAGGTTGAGCCATATAAACTGCTAACATGCAACTATAAATACGATATTTGCATCGGTTTAAACTAATAGCTTTCATCCCAATCTCTCTGATCATTCCTTTGAGTCTATTGATGGTTCCTCTCAAAAGTGCTCCCAGATTTGGTCCTTAGTTCTCTTCTCATTCAGATCTCCCACAAAGTTCACACTCACTATTCTATGGTTTTAACCAGAGACTGAATTTACAGAGAGGTTTTATCTAGCCCATGGATGCGTTTCATTGGCCTACACAGTTTGTTGCTGCTATAGTTTAATTTGGAGATTTAACATACATATACTCAAATCCCACCCACACACACACAAAAAATCTTATTTTCTGGCTTCTCTTGAAAAACTGGACAATCTGGCAACACTGAACAAGCATACCAAAAGCCTACAACTGTCTAGAACTAAGTAACAACTAACCCTTCAAACAGGGCATGAGCTTTCCAAATTGCTAAAATCTTCATCTAGCTTTACTCCTCACTCATTTACTTATCTGCCTAGCTCTTGGGCATTCAATTTTTCAACTGCTAGTTCTATTTACTGATAGCCACAAATCTCCTTCTTCAGTCCAAATTTAGATCCAATTGCCATCACCATCTATAGCTATATATGTGTCCCACAGACATAAGAGATCCCTCACAACCTATTTCCCTACTTCAGATGTTGACAGCATCCAAACAGTAAGCCAAGCCAAGAATCCTACCTTTACAACTATCACTCTCTCATCTCCCATTTCCCAGCAGTGACCTGTTTCTACAGATTTAACTCCTAAAATCTCAAGTCTATTTCCTCTTTTCCTTCCCCATTACTATAACTTTAACTCTTTCAGGGCCTTACCAACAATCACAACAATTTATCTAAAGCCTATGTCTTACTCTGTCTCTTCACTGCTTAAAACTCTGCTTTGCTGGCTCTTCACTAACCTCAGGATAAAAACATAACATCTTTGTATTAGATGTAGGCCTCTGTCTCATCTCCTCCTCATTGTTTTAACAGTACCAAACATTCATAGTTCTCTGAACACATTGGCAGCAACATAGTTCCATTAACTTTGCACATGCTACAACATCCCTCAGCTTAACAAACTTCTCCAATCTTCAGAACTCTGCCACAGAGGAGATAACCCGGTGATAGGAATCTTTTCATTTTTATATTATATACTTCTGCACCTCTTGAAATTTTTAGTTACTGTGATTTTTAATTTTTATTATTATAAAAATAATTATTGATAACAAAAAACCTGACTCCTCTGTAAAACACTGAGGGACTGTCTTTTGCCTCTTCATTATTTCAGTGTCTTATACATATTTCCCCTATCACAGCACATTTCACATCTCATTCCAATTACTTCTTTACAAGTTCCTTGGCATCATGGCCTGAGTCTTATTTACCACTATACTTTCAGTTCTGAGAATGGGGAGTTACACATACTATATGCGCACAATTATGTTTGAACTCAACAGCCAGTCTAATACCCAAACTGCTTTCCATTCGATGTTTATTAGAAAATCTATATGCAAACAACTTTAGCTGACTGATAAGAAAGGGAACCATTTTTTGCCCTTTTTCAAAAGAAAGATGAGGTAGTTTATAAAGATAAATTGGCAAATATTTTTAATCTCTAAAAAGGATAAAAGTTGTAGTTTTCAAAACTTTTTAAAGCTCTAACATTCTAGAATTGTAATTTTAATGATTACCTAAAGAAAAATATAGAGTATTTCTTTTTTTTCAAATGTGACGTTAATATAAACTGACTCTGTTCTGGGGTGCCTGGATGGCTCAATCAGTTAAGCATCTGCCCTCAGCTTGGGTCATGATCCCAGAGTCCCGGGATTGAGCCCCACATCTGACTCCTTGCACAGGGGAGCCTGTTTCTCCCTCTGCCTACCACTCATCCAGTTTGCACGCTCTCTCTCTCTAGCTCTCTTGCTACGTCAAAAAAAATACAATCTCTTTTAAAAAATTGACTTTGTTTTTATGGCATCTCTAAAATTGGAGATATTCTGAAATATCAACTTACCAGACGTAATCATTGCAATGACAAGTAATCCACTGTTTCGGGGAAGTTTTTTTTTTTCCTGGTACCAATCCTCTTTATTATAAACAAATGATGTTTCAGAATACAGAACATAGAAGGTAGCTAGAAATTTAAACCATAGTGGAAATCAAGGTGATAGGTAACAACCTACCTACATATATTTCCATACACCTGACCTGCTTTCTTGTTGCTATGGATGAACTGTCTTGTGCTCTTAGCAAAAGGCAATGCCTCCTCGCCTGTGTATTATGTACCATCCTCTCTTGCCTTCTCAAGAACACTCATCCAGTAATATTCTCCCTTCTCTATTGCATCAGTTTTCCCCTTTTTACAGAAACACTGCCAATACCACAAAAACATGCTATTATTTCCCTTATCACATGAAAAAATTCATTCTCATTCCCCTCTCCAGCTACTACTATATTTCTCGTCTTCCCTTTACAGAACTTGAACACACCAAACATTTCTATCTTAAAATTGTTTTTCTCAACATCCAAATGGCCAAAAGACACATGAGAAAGTGCTCAACATCATTTGACATCAGTGATATATAAATCAAAACCACAGTGAGATACCACTTCACACCAGTCAGAATGGCTAAAATTAACAAGTCAGGAAACGACAAGTGTTGGTGAGGATGCGGAGAAAGGGGAAGCCTCCTACACTGTTGCTGGGAATGCAAGCTGGGGCAGCCACTCTGGAAAACAGTTATGTAGGTTCTTCAAAAAATTGAAAATAGGGCTACCCTACAACCCAGCAATTGTACTACCCTAAAAATACAAATACAGCGATCCAAAGGGGCACCCCAATGTTTATAGCAGCAATGTCCACAATAGCCAAACTATGGAAAAAGCCTACATGTCCACTGACAAATAAATAGATAAAGATATGATACACACACACACACACACACACACACACACACACACACAATGGAATATTATGCAGTCAGCAAAAAAACCCACAAAAAAACAAAATCTTGCCATTTGTAACAACATGCATGGAACTAGAGGGTATTTGCTAAGCAAAATAAGTCAATCAGCAAAAGACAATTATCATCTGACCTCACTGATAATGAGGAATTTGAGAAACAAAACAGAGGATCATGGGGGAAGGGAGGGAAAAATGAAACAAGACAAAACCAGAGAGGGAGACAAACCATAAGAGACTCTTAATATTAGGAAACAAACTGAGGGTTGCTGGAGTGAAGAGGGGTGGAGGGGATGGGGTGGCTGGGAGATGGACTTTGGGGAGGGTATATGCTATGGTGAAGGCTATGAATTGTGTAAGACTGATGAATCACAGACCTGTACAGCTGAAACAAATTATATACTAATAAAAAAAGAAGAAAGAAAAAAAAATTGTCCTTCTCAGGGCACCTGGGTGGCTCAGCCGGTTGGGCAGTCAACTGTTGGCTTTGGCTCAGGTCATGATTTCACAATGGTGGGATCAAGCCCCATGTCAGGCTCTGCGGTCAGCATGGAGTCGGCTTCAGATTCTCTCTCCCTCTCTCTTTCCTTTCAACTTGCATGCACTCTCTCTCTCAAATAAATAAAGTCTTCTAAAAAAAAAAACTGTTCTTCTCAAGGTTATCAGTGGACTCTGAATTGTTAAATCTTCTATCCTTTCTCATCTTTCAACTTACTCGATCTATCAGGAACATCTGACATAGCTGATCATGCCTCTCCCTTTTTAGAAATACTCTCTCTTGGCTTCCAGGCTACTGCATTCACCTAGTTTTCCTCCTCCTTTTTCATTGTTTCTTTTCAATCTTTTCTGCTAGTTCTAACCTCAGCTCTGTTCTCTTTAAATAGATGGTGGAGTGCTTCAGAACCCTCTTGTCTCTCTACACTTACTCTTAAATTCTTGTGGTTCTAAATACCATCTATATACCAATGACTCCCAAATTTATTTCTTCAGCATGAACTTTTCTCTGAAATTTTTCAATTGCCTACTTGACATATGTCTGGATGTCTGATAGGCATCTAGAACTATTTATAAGCAAGCCCAAGGATAAGCTCCTGATGCCCACATCCCCTTCCCCAAACTTCCAACATGCTCCCCACCCCAGTTAGTGACAACACCATTCTTGTGGCAAGCCAAAAATCTTGGTGTCAACCTAGACTCCTTTCTTTCACGTGCTATAGTTTAACCTTTAAAATACGGTATCATATGACAAACTACTACTTAACAATATAAAAGGAACAAACTACAAATACATGTAACAACATGGACGACTATTAAAAACATTATGCTGAGCTAAAACAAAGCCAGACAAAACAGAATACATAATGTATGATTCCCTTTACGTGAAACTCTCCAAAAGAAAATTCTATAGTGAGATAAAGTAAATCAGTGGTTGGTTGGGGCCAGTGGCTGGAAATAGAGACTGAAAGAAGAAAGGAATCTTTTGGGTGATAGAAATGTTCAATTTCTTGATTGTGGTAGCAGTTATAACTAAATATACTTGTCAATACTCGTTGAACTTTACAATATGTACATTTTATACCTCGATAAAACTGATTAAACATACATATGTAATTTAACCATTTCTCACTGCCTCCCTATCTGGACTGCTACCCTGTGGGAGCCACCATCACCTCTCTTCTGAATTACAATAGCCTAACTAGTTTCTCTGCTTCTGTGCCTGCCTCCTGCATTTTATTCTCAACACAGTGGCCAGAGTGATAAAGTGAAGAAAAATCACATCATGTCACTCCTCTGCTCAAAACCCTCTAATGGCTTCTCTTCTCGGTAAAATTCAACATTCTTACCATGACAGACGAGGCCTCCCATGGTCAACTTCTCTGTTACCTCCTATACCTCATTGCCCACTACCCTTCCCCATGATTATTTGCCTTCCAACTAGAACTGGCCTCCCTGTTGTTCTACAAATATGGCACACTCTTTTGCATTTACTATTCCCTCTGCCTAGTAATGATGCACCACCATCTCCAACAAAGCCTTAAAGCCTGTTCCCTCATTTCCTTCACATCTTCACCAAAGCGCACCATCCCAATAAGTCTTTCCCTGGCCACTCTCAAATTTTAACACCTTCCTCTGCCTATACACAGCCTCACTTCTATTTCATTTTCTCCTTTCCTGCTTTATTTTTTTCTCCCCAGGATTTAGCACTCTCTTATTTATATCTTACTAGCGCGCGCACGCGCACACACACACACACACACACACACACACACAGTATAAGTAACTTTTTATTTTATTGGCTTTCTCCTTTACCAGACTGGATGACCCAAGAGGGCAAAGAACTATATTTGTTTTGTTCACTACGATATCCCCAGAACTTAAAATAATGCCTAAAATGGATGTTGAATAAATGAATGTATCTCAACAAATTCTAGCTTTCCCTTTAACAATTGATACTAAGTAGAATTTGCTTTAGAGAGATGTCAACTGATACTTCATTTGCTTTTTAAAATTCTGGTAAATTAAATAAAAACTTCAACACATTTAAGAATATGCTAATATATATCAACCAAACTTTCAATTCTAATCAAGAATTAAGATCAGACATTGAGAGCTTTTTATCAAATTTTCAGAAATTTTCTTATGAGAAAGGGACCTATGTGAAATAACCTATGTGAAATAGCCAAGAATATATAGACTATATATAGAGAGTCCTGGTGAGTTCTTTACAAAAGCCAGATAATGTCACGTTGCTTGAAGCTCCCCTTACTATAGCTGGAGAAAATAAAATAATCAATCTGACAGTCCCAGAACTAAGAATCATTTAAAAAATATATTTAAGTCTTAGTTATACTTGTCATTTAAATCATTAAAGGAATTAAAGGCATTGCTTGTTTTATAAGCAAGCCACATAAGTATGGGACTATTTAACATAAATAATCTAAAAGTAAATCAGAAGGTACAGGTACCCTTGCTCTAGAGGTCTGAGTCTCCTCTCTTTTAAACAGGCAAACAATACAGCTTCTGGAAGTCCAAAGGAGTTATCTCCTTAATAACTGCAGAGGACAGAATTCCATACTGCAGCCTTCACTTGCATCTAGCAGCTATTACTTGAAATGCATTACAGTATTTATCTTTAATCAAGTAAAGAGTTGCAGTGTGGGATTTTTATCTGCTTTAGTTTATAAGCAACACTATATATTCAACCTAAAAATAAAGGCCCTGTGCTTTCATAATATTTGAAATGTTTATAAAGTTAAATGCAGTAGAAAATTTCAGGTAAGCATCATTAGTTAAGCAGCTCTGAATAAAGAGTATGACCAAACACCATAAATATTTTAAGGATGCTTTTTCCTAAAAGCACCAGAGATAACACTACTGAGTTATATTGGGTTGTGTCTATCATATATAAGCTGCCATCCTTCATTTCTATGTATCAATTTCTTAAACAAGACAATGAAGAAAAATAACTTCACTATACTATCCTAGCAAAGGAAGGACAATAGCTATCTCAACATCTCATAAAATATATCTGGTCATTGTCAGACTTAACAACCAAAACATTTTTAAACTATCAACTTATCTGTTATTTATTTACACTGGTATACCTAGCATCTGTCACAGTGCATTGTCATTCATAGTTCAGAGAAACTGCTAACATCTCCAAAGCTTCTCATTTCTAAGTTTCTTGGACTGTTTTAAATGTAAAATAGAGGTTACTCTGGATAGACAAAATAACAAAAACATTAGTAGCAAAGCCAATAAACAGTACTAATAGATGAGAGGTACATTAGGACATCATCATTAAAATCGGCTTTTATTTGCTGGTTTAGTTTTCAAAGCAAGATGAAATGAGAATGATCATAAAATACCTTACCCTTTCTACCAGTGAACATGCATGCAATACTGAAACATAGCAGTGGCAGATGGCATTGGTATTATTAACTATAAAATGGATAATAGCAGAGAAATGACAGCTGGCAGACAAGACATAAAGATGCAGATGAAATGAATGAAAACTTGAGGTTCTTGAAGCAAAGCAAAACCTTTAGGCCAAAGGTTGCCACTAGCTTCAATGTAATTTACGTTTTGAGTTTTATACTGACAAACACTGCAACCTTCACAATTAGTCCTCAGACTCTTCATGCAAAGGCAGAACCATACTCCTGGATAAAGAAGATCAGCAACCTTCTGTAAACACAAGCCAGCAGCAGCAGCAGCAGCCCATTACTCTCTCCCTTCACTGATTTTTATCCTTTAAATTTTAAATCTCCAATTGCAGGGAGATCCCACAGTCGTCTCAAATAGATCTGTATCCACTGCAGATACAAATCCCTGCCTAACCTGCAGTACCACTTCATCCAGAACGTTCCGGTGCACTCATTCATGAAGGATCAGTTGCAAAACCATTCAAGTCATCCAGCAAACAACCAAAAGAGGAAGGAAAGAATCAGTTGGGACTGTGAAGAGAAAGAATCTCTTCTTTTAGCTCACCCTGGAAATGGAAGGTTTTCTGATCAACAGTTATTGTGAAGGTGCTGTCGTCCTCATCGTCTATACCAATCACAGCTCCCTGTGAAACAAAGAGCAAAATCCCAGTAAGGCAAACAATGACATCAGCAACATTCACCACAGCTTACAGCCCTGGAATGCTCAATGCACCGAGGACACTGGCAGTAGGCTAGACACAGAAAAGGGGAATCTTTTGCTTAATGAGGAAGAATTAAAGGAGAGTGGATAGCAGGGCACTATAGTACTGTGCATGGCTACCATTTATCCTTGCATAAGGGGCATGGTTACAGTGAGAGGGGGAGGGGAAAAACACAGAAGCTGAGTCGAGAATCTATGTTCAAGAGTCAGCGACTGAGCTTTGAGCTTTGTACTACTCTCTAAAATGGGGAGCCAGAAACCCCCACCACACCCGGTTATTGTGAGGCCAAAGAATGCAGGTCCTCTTCATCAGGCTGTTTCTGTGTTATACTTGTTAGTGCAGAAATGTCAGGTGACATTTGCTTCAAAACACAGTCTCAATCACTTCTAGGTGTGCTCCCATAAAACTAGTACGTGGCTCTGCGACTGCACTTTCCACTGTGATTATCTGTTTAAATCTCTGCCTCCTCCTGCTGAACTGCCATGAGATCTCGGAACTCAAAGACTATATTATTTATTTATTGATATATGACCTTCAAGTACACACCCAATATGAGTTTTTTAAATAAAAGCACAAACAACTCCCCAAAAGATGGGGGAGGAAGGGACTGCATTTATAAGTTGTTTGTTTCAAGTAGGTGGATAGGGTGAGTTTCAAACTTTTAAATTTTTGTATTCAACTACAAGCAGCCCATTAGGACAACAGGAACTGGGAGACAGGAAGCTATGTAAAATAGGGAGTGTACTGGTTACTGTCCTCAAGAAACAAGTGTCTAAAGTATTTCAGAGAAAAAAGCTACAGAACATGAGATACATAAAATGCCCCAGGATGGTGACAAAAGCAGCGGCATGCCAGGACCTTGAAAATGGGGGCCGGAAAGTATCCAGGGTCCAAAATACCTAATCCCATGAATAAAGGCTACTTTTATCCCAAGAGGATTAGGTAACAGAGCCAAACATTTATTAATTTCTTCTCAAAGGCTGTCTAGATAAACCCCAATTCTATCCAAATCCCATCAACTTGAATTATCTTAGTTATTCCTCAGTTTCAGATTGGGTTGGGACTTTTATCCTTATTTTCAGTTAAGTATTTATTAAATGTCTCCTGAGAGTATAATGACTTACCCAATTAATGTCAGAACCAGAACCACTGGCACGGTACCAACTTATTCCATGACAGCAAACATAAACACATCTCAGGGGGTAAGCATGTGTGGGAGCAGATCATTCTGGTTAACTTAATTTTGGTACTGAGTTAACTTCTAACTTCTGATGTATCAAATATTTGCTAAGTTACAACAATACAAAAATATGTGCTAGATACAGCTCTAGGATATGTAACAATGGTCCCTGCCCTCAAGGCATTAATCTTGCAGAGAAGGAGATACACCATGCAAAGAGGTGAGCATAAAACAAGGTAAAAAGTGATCTCTAGGGTGCCTGGGTAGCTCAGTGGGTTAAAGCCTCTGCCTTCAGCTCAGGTCATGATCTCAGGGTCCTGGGATCAAGGCCCGCATCAGGTGCTCTGCTCAGCAGAGAGCCTGCTCTCTCCTCTCTCTCTGCCTGCCTCTCTGCCTACTTGTGATCTCTCTCTCTCTCAAATAAATAAATAAAATCTTCTTTAAAAAAAAAAGTGATCTCTACATGGATGACTTTGAAAACATTATGCTAAGTGAAAGAAGCTAGTCACAAAGGACTATATAATTCCATTTATATGAAATGTCTAAAATAGGCAAATTCATAGAGACTGCATTAATGGTTGCCTAGGGCTGGGGGGAGGAGAAGTTTGGTAACAGGGAGTGACTGCTAATGGGTATGGGTTTCTTTATGAAAACATTCTAAAATCAATTGTGGGAATGGTTGCACAACTCTGTGAATATACTAAAAACACTGAATTGTATACTTTAAGTGGGTGAACTGCACTGTACATGAATTATATCTCAACAAAGCCATTATAAATCACCCAGTACCAAATATTTGCTCTTTCTTTCGGTCTCTTAGTATGAATTTACCTGTTACTTAGTCAACTCAGATGGAAACCTCTAGGTTCTACCCATGTTCTCCTTCATCCCATCACCATAAACTGTGTTCATTCTACCTCTGAACTATAATCTCAAATATGTCAACTCTTCTACATCCCATGAACTGCCAACGCCCTAATTCAGGCTCTCATCCCTGCATGCTTAATAGGCAATCTGTCTCCTTTCAGTCTGGCTACCTTTTAGTCCAGCCTTTGCTATTGCCACAGTAATATTTCTAAAGCACAGGCTCTCATAGGAAGCAAAGATATTTAAAACCTTCCTTGGACTAACAGATAAAGGCAACATTTCTTCATAATGCCATTCAAGACTATTCAAGATCTGGCCCAACTAACCTTTTCATGGTCATCAAAAAGACCCTTCCACCTTAACACACAGAGGCCCTGTATGTACTCATCCCCTATATTTCTTCAATACTGTAGGGGAGAAAAACCAAAGATACCAAGTAACTGCACTTTTTAAATGTCCTTCCTCAAGCTCAATTCCCAACCATTTGTTAAACAAAAGCAAAACCCCGTATCTCCTCCTAGCTACCACCTCCTTTCTCACTGCTTTCATAGAGGAGCTTTTTGGAAATTGTCCATGCCTTAACCTTTCATGCACTCCTGCACTCTAGCTTTCTTTCCACCACTACACAAAACTACACTCTCACAGGTCTCCAATGACCACTTCAGTACTCTGCAGTTTTGTCATATACCACCAGTTTAAAGACTGTTGCTGCTGCTGACCACTTCTTTCTTGAAACTTTCCTTCAATGGCCCTTAATGACCTAAGCTGTGTTCAGAAATACTTCTACCTAAATACCTGTGACAACCTATACAGGAGAAAGCATTCTTTTCTTGCCCATTACACTTTTCCCCTCCTTTGTCCAAATGCTTCTTTGAAGACTCTGGAAGCTAGCTAACAACCTCCCAGTCCCATCAGGTCTTGTTATAACCCTGAACATTCACCTGCATCTATAACCACTCTTGCTTCTTTTCCATTTGTCATATGGAAAAAAGGACTCCATACTTTATCACCGTTCCTTAGGTCTCTCACTCTACCACTGTCAACTTCTTTGACTACTGGCTCTCTCCCAACAGCATTTACACATGTCCAAATTCTTTACCCTGTTTAACAACAATAATAATTTTCAGTTACAACACATCTTCACCTAGCAATTAGCCCACCTCTCTCATTCCCTTCCAGTCATGATTATTCAGACTTGCCCAAGCCTCCTACCTAAATTTTTTTAACCTCCCAATCCTTACAGAGTATGTAAGTATATAAATGGCTCTTCTTCACCGTCAAATGAAGTGATCACATGACCTGATTTGCCTCAGACAGTTCAATTATTCCCCCTGTCCTGGTGTAATAATTAATAGTGTCCGGGTTAGGGGTTATGGTCATTCTGCCATAGCCTAGCCTACAATGTCCTCAGTGATTTGCTCCATGCCTACCTCTCATCTCTTATCAAATTCTATAGTTGGACAGTGTGAGGTTTACCAATTGCCCCAGGTTCTCTTCCACCAAACATCCATCCTTTCCCTTTATCTGAGTTTATACTACTAATTTTTTACATGTGTCCAAGTAAAACTCCTTTTACTAATCCACATGTAGAATAATATTCCGTTGTCAAGTGAAGTTCTTTACTATGCCAGCCCATCAAAATGCCAGTTTTTATTTCAAACCTGCTTCTATGATCCACTGTCCCAACATAATTAACATATATATTTTTCAGTGACTTTTCATGATTTTTCTTCTGAAGATATGAGATGATTCAAACTTTCAGGTTATCAGTACTTGGGCTAACCAAGGTATATGCTGCTACAAGGTAACATTTGCCAAGTTCCAGATAGAAAGTAACTGGAGCTGGAATCTAGTGCAACCAGATGAATTTCCTGACTTTCCCTCTTCTTCTTTCCTCTATACACACAATCATATTTCAGACATGAGTTATAGTTCTGATACCAAAGAAAGTTTTACTCTCATGGCTTTGGGGGGGAACCCCACAATACAGAGCTCTGGCTCTTTTAGGGCCAACCTCCCTTTGCAAGAACAGAAACTACGTTGGTAAACTGGCTTCAAAGATAATACAAAAGAAATGATGACTCCTGTGGGACAGAGACTGCTCACACAACTCCTAAAAGGAATGTAGACAGTGCTAAAAATACACAGCACAGCTACTCCCACAGTAACTTCACAACCACAAACTTTCTCTCCCTGCTGAAATATTAGAAATCTCTTACATTCATGTAACACATTTAAATATGACATTGGAGATTTAGGCAGAACAGGCATTGCTCCTAGAAAACTGAGGCTCAGAGAGGTTAAACAAAAAAACAAAAACAAAAACAAACAAACAAAAAAATGCCCGCTGTCCTGCAACCTAAAAGGCAGGAGAATTGAGGTCTTGCAAATCCCAATTCAAAGCCCTCTCTTAACAGGGCACTGTTATAATAAGCAATATTTGAGGGACCTGGGTGGCTCAGATGGTTAAGCCTCTGCCTTTGTCTTAGGTCATGATCCAAGGGTCCTGGGATCAAACCACATCCAGTTCCTTGCTTTGCAGAGAGCCTGCTTCTCCCTCTCCCTCCCACTCCCCCCTGCTTGTGCTTTGTCTCTCTCGGTCAAACAAAATCTTAAAAAAAAATTTTTTTAAATAATAAGTAATTACTTCAACACATCTACTAAATACCTATTCTGAGCGAGGAACATTAATAGCCAGGGAATATAAATAGGAATAAAATATATCTCTGCCCCGGAAGAGCACATAATCTAGAGGGAAAAAAGAGGAGTCAACAAAAGAGAAGGAAGGAGGAAAGCTTGAGGTTTGGCCTGCTCACCAAAGATGCTGCTGCATGGAGGACCTACTTTAACATCATTCATTGATTCAGCAAGTATTTATTAAAATTTCTAGGCATGTTGTAGGTAATAGTAATAGAATAGCAATTTGTTTTTTTCACTCAATATTAAGATTTGTTCATGTTGAATAAATAAGTAAAAACATATATACTTTATATATTTATACATATATACTTTTTCCATGCTGAGAATACATGTATACACACAAACACACAATATCCATTTTGAGAATATGCGTGTACATTTTACCTGCTATATAGTACTCCATTATATAAGTATACCACAATGTATCAGTCTCCTATGCAGAACATTTAGGTTACTTTTAATTTTTCCTATTCCAAAAATCCAGCAATAACCATCACTGTATGTCTCCTGGTAACACTTCTGTAAGAAAGTGTCAAGCATATGCTCTGAAATAGAACAGAGTTTCAATTTTACATGGAATTGGGCATGCCTTCAACTTTACTAAATACTCCAAAATGGCTCTTGTAAGTGGTTGTAGTGATTTATGTCCAAACCAACACTGTACTGATTCAGCAGAGTTCCCACACCCCTCAATCACTAGCCAACACTAGGTATAAACAGACTTTATAAATCCTTGGCAACATGACAAAAATACTATCTTCCAGGAGTTTTAATTTGCATTTTCTGGTATCACTGAGAATAAGAACCTGGTCACACTTATTGCCATTCTTATTTTTTCTTACATGAATTGAGAGTATGCATATCCTTTCTTTTGGGGCATTCTTGTGTCTTTTGGGGCACTCTTTTTGTCTTTTGATTTGTATGTGTTCTTTGTGTTTTCTTTTTTATTCATTTATAGGATTTCTTTATGTATTCTGGATATTAATCCTTTGTCAGTATTACACAATGTAAATATCTTCTCTCCTGTCCATGGGCTGTCTTTCTCTTTGTGCTTTTGGTTGGTGGTGGTATTTGAAGGTTTTAAAATTTGAATGCTGTCAAATCTATGAATCTTTTCTATCATAGTTTCTGCTTTGAAATGTCCTATTCTGTCTCGACATCATAAAGACTTTCTTCTATATATTCTTATAAGTATGCATTTTCATTTTATACCTTTAATACCTCTGGAGTTTATTTTTATGTAGAGCATGAGGTAGGAAGTAAATTTTATTTTTCCAGGTGACCCAGATTCATTTACTGAGTGATAATGTCTGATTTGCAATGCTGTCATATTCTAAACTCCCATAGTTATGTGGTTCTAATTCTCTTCTGTGCCACTGATCAATTTCTCTCTCCTTACACTAATACATATCATTTTAATTACCATAGTTTTATAAAAAGCCTTAACATCTGGAATGATAGTCCCCCAACTCCTTATTCCTCTAATTTTTCTTGCCTCTTTACCATTTTAAATGACTTTTAGAATCACCTTGTCAAGTTCTTTGATAAGCCTAAATGTGGTTTTGATGGAATCAAATGTGTTTACATATTTAAGGGAAATACACATATATATGATAGAGTCTAACAAGCAGGAACATTATAGGGCCTCTTCAATGTTCTAATCTTTCAATGATCTTAATAGTTTTCCTCCACCAAAGGAGTGCATTTATCTTGTAAAATATTCCTAATAACTTACAGTTCTTGTTCTTATAAATATTTTTTAAAGATTTTATTTATTTGACAGAGAGAGACAGCTAGAGAAGGACCACAAGCAGGGGGAATGGGAGAGAGAGAAGCAGGCTTCCTGCTGAGCAGGGAGCCAGAGGCAGGGCTCAATCCTAGGACCCTGGAATCATGACCTAAGCCAAAGGCAGATGCTTAGCCAACTAAGCCACCCAGGTGCCCCATTATAAATATTTTTAAATAAATTTTTCCTAATTATCTGTGGGTCATATGAGGAATGCTATATGTTTTCTGCATACTGATTTCATATCCAATAACTTTGCTGAAGGTTAGTCATTTAAATAGCTTTTCTGTAGATTCCTGTGAATTTTCTTCTAAAGATTTACTTCTTTGAGAGAGAGAGAGCACAAATGAGAGAACGAGTAGAAGGGCAGAAAGAGAGGGAGAGAATCCTCAAGCAGACTCCCTACTGAGCACAGAACAGACCTAGGGCTTGATCCCAGGGCCCTGAGATCATGATGTGAGCCCGAATCAAGAGTTGCAGGACACCTGGGTGGCTCAGTTGATTAAGCATCTGCCTTCAGCTTGGGCCATGATCTCAAGCATCCTGGGATGGAGACCCTCATCAGGCTCCCTGCTTCTCCCTTTCATTCTCCCTTTTTGCTATCTCTCTCTCAAATATAGAAAATTTTAAAAAAACAAACAAACAAAATCAAGAGTTGGACACTCAGCTTACTGAGCCACCCAGGTGCCCTGTGAATTTTTTTCTATATATATCATAACTGCAAATACCAATAATGTTTATTCTTCCCTTCCAATCTTTTTCCTTGAATTCTTTTCTCATTCCTGTGTTACATGATTGCCAGGACCTACAGTACAGTTACAGAAACATCATCTGCAAATACTAATTTTGATTCTTCCTTCCAAGCCTTTATTTCCCCTATCTTTTATCTTATAGCATTCACCAGACCCTCCGGAGTACAATATTTAAAGACACAGCAAAAGCAGCCTCCTGTTTGCTGCAGATTTTAAAGAGAATGGTTCTATCTTTTCACTATTAAATACACTGGTAGCATTGTAGCCAATTACCAGTTACCAGGTTAAGACTATTCTCTTTTATTCCTAGCTTGCTTGATCTTTATGGCATGTTTTCATTTTAGTCATTGCTGCTTCTGCATTTATTGAAATAGTCATGTAGTTTTTCTTTTAATCCATTAATATGGTAAATAACTTTAACTTTAAAATTAGCATCCCAGTATTCCCAGAATAAATCCCATTAGGTCATAATGCCTTTTGTTTATATAATACTGAGTATGGTTTGCTGTATTTTGTTTAGAATTTTGACATCTCTCGATGTATTTTTAAGATTTTATTTATATGAGAGAGCAAGCAAGCAGGACAGAGGGCATGAGCAGGGAGCTGGGTGTAGAGGGAAAGGGAGAAACAGACTCTCCTGCTGAGCAGTAAGCCTAACTCGGAGCTCGATCCAGGACCCTGGGATGATGACCTGAGCTAAAGGCAGATGCCCAACCAACTGAGCTACTCAGGCAACCCTTGACATCTATATTAATAAAGGACTCTGGCCTAAAATTTTCCTTTGTTATTTTCTTGTTACTTTATTATTACCTTTTTCTAATTTTTAAGTTTAATGCTTAGCTCATTAATTTTCAATCTGTTTTATACTAATTTAAGATCATAAGTCATAGACTGCCTTAGATGCAGTTTTAACACGTGGTCCCTTCATGATTACTCAGGTTTAAATATTTCATAATTCCCATTATGAAATCTACATTCACCAATGAATTATTTAGAAGTATGTGTGTAAGGCAGTGAGTGGCTACTGTTTCATTAAGGGATTTCTAATTTATTCCACTACTGTCAAAGAATGTTATCTATGTGATACTGCGTTTTTATTATTCTCTTTTTCTGTAACAAAGTTTTTTTTCTTAAAACCTAGTAGGTCTCTTGTTAATACTGTTTTCAAGCTTTCTTTTGGCCAACATTTCTTGGCTAACATTTCATCACTTTATTTTTAACTTATAATTGTATTTTACACATTCAGAAAATCTAACAAAATGGTATCTGTGTATCAATCACAGATATCAAGCAGAAGTTTGCATCTTGCCCAAAGGAGGACATTTTCAGTGTCAAATTCATAGAGAAGAGATGATGCTTGCAAAAAAGCTACTGAATTAAAAAGGCAGAAATCAATAGAGTGATTTTTCATAATGGAATGACAAAACAAGAGAGAAGTTCTTAGAGGATGCAGATCTAAGGGGACAAAAGTGAAGATATTCTTTTTTTTAAAGATTTATTATTTTATTATTATTATTATTATTATTATTATTATTATTTTATTTGACAGAGAGAAACACAGCCAGAGAGGGAACACAAGCAGGGGGAGTGAGAGAGGGAGAAGCAGGCTTCCCGCTGAGCAGGGAGCCCGATGTGGGACTGGATCCCAGGTCTCCGGGATCATGACCTGAGCCGAAGGCAGTGGCTTAACCAACTGAGCTACCCAGGCGCCCCATTAACTTTATTTTTAAGTAATCTCTATATCCAGCATGGGACTTGAACTCAAAACCCCAAGATCAAGAGTTGCACCTCTACCAACTGAGCCAGCCAGGCACCCCAAAAGTGAAAACAGTCTTGAACTTATACTTTAACCTAAAAATACATTTTTTGTATCCATTCTAAGATGGCAATGATTGTAAGATGAATCCCAAAGCCTGAGATGTTAACATCTGAAAAATAACATACGGTCAATGAAATAAGGTACTATCAGAAAAAGTCAGTGCTAAAACTCTTAATAATCCATGATGATACACTGCTGACCTCTTTTGTTATATACTAAAAGAGACCAGATGACGTATCCTTTAGGGAAAGTGAGTCAACTCTGATGACCAGCACAACCAGTAAACGGGAGTACTTACTCATCTCATTGAGTTGGGTAAAAATTGTTACTTGAAGTCACATATGGATTAACAGTTTTCAAAAATGCACAACACATTGAGCATAAAAGCTTTGTTGAGCATAATCCACCTTACTTTGATGATTCCTAAGGCCCTGCAGAATTCTTCTGAATCTGAGATTCATTTTGTCAATTAATTACAACACTAACTACCATTCATTAAGAACCTAAGTCCCAAACACTGTGTTGGAACACTTTTTTTTTTCTTTTTTAAGATTTTATTTATTTGACAGAGAGAAACACAGCCAGAGAGGGAACACAAGCAGGGGGAGTGAGAGAGGGAGAAGCAGGCTTCCCGCCAGGCAGGGAGCCTGATGTGGGGCTCGATCCTGGGTCTCCAGGATCATGACCTGAGCCGAAGGCAGTCGCTTAGCCAACTGAGCCACCCAGGCGTCCCTGGAACACTTTTTTATTATATCAATTAATTTGATATACATAATTCTATGAGTAAATAATATGACGCCCATTCCAGAAAATAGGACTCAGTGCTAAACAGATGAGTTGCCTGAAGACACAAAAGTAAGTGGCAGAATCTAGACTTGAATCTAGATTTCAGATATGGCTTCTTGTCTGTCTATATTACACACTACCTTTTTAATACTGCTACATCTTCCTTTTGCAGATTTATCCTATAAAAGTCAGTATTTTATTTTGGCTAGTATGGGGGTGGGGAGAGGGGTGGAATCAGACCCCAGGTCTCAACCAACATTTTACTTTTCCATTAAGACAAGGGCACCACCTAGTGGCCTACACTTTGCCACCAATATAGTCAAAGACAATAAAAATACTGTGAAGGAAATGGTTTTTCCCTGTTCTGCTTTCCTCCACTGGTTTGACACTACCTTGTAACAAGTTGAAGTGTCTGCATTAACTCCTATAGATCAAAAATAATACAGAAGTCTGGTAACACTAAGGATTAAATAAGAGTTTTGGAAAGAGATGGACACAAATTCAATCTCAGATTCAATATTTACCTTATGACCTTGGTAAGTTACGAAAAGTAGCTCAAGTCTGTCTCCTCCTAACACCATTTACCCAACAGGACTATCATAGAAATTTACATGTGAAAATCATCCAGCACAGTGCTTGATCCAAAAAGCTTCCTTAATAACTACTGGTTCCTTTCCCTATTCTTTTTTGTAGCCTAAAACCACAAATGTGTTCTGCTTTGTTTTTAAGTAGGTTCTACACCCAGTGTGGGGTTTGAACTCACAGCCTGGAGATCAAGAGTTGCAAGCTCTACCACAATGAGCCAGCCAGATCCCCCTAGTTTTTCCTAGAAATCACACCACACACTGGCTCACTCTGTTTTTAAGATAACTTCCATAGTTCTTTTCTATGTAAACTATAGTAAAGGCAAATTCCACAATTATTATTTTTATAAATATACAAAATCAACAGTAAGCATTTTTTGAGTACCTACTTACTATGTACCAGGCACTGTGACAGTGGATGGGAACTCACTATCTGAGTAGAGAAAAGAGAAAAAAAAAATAAATGTAATACCACGCAATAAGTGCTTTCATGGACATAAGTGGTAAACATTATAATGACAGAGGAGGACAAAGTCTTTTAGAAGGATGTAGATCAGGAATGCTACACAGAAGAAGGAACATTTGAAAAACCTGTAAAGATAAGCTCACCAGATATGGGCACAGAATTCCTGACATAAGAGAAAAAATTTATCAGGCTATCAGAAGCAATGATGAATGAAGAAACACAATGAGAGAACAAAGAAGTAGAGTGGTTAGAACACAATCTGGAATAGATGAAAAAGTAGGGAAAGATCTGTAGTACTCATCAAGGGATAACTCATTAAGCTCACTTGGAATCTAGATGATAAATGTCCTATTACCATCATAATTATCACCCATAGCAGTTATCATTTATTAGATATATATTATGTGCCAAACCCTATACATACATAATTGCTAAGCCTCACAACAACCCTGAAAGTTACAGGTTATCTTCACAGAGGTTAAGAAATATGCCCAATGGCACAGAATCAGTTAAGGAGTAGAGCTGAGATTCAACCCCAGGTCTCTAATTCTTTCTACTACAGAAGTGGTCTCAAACTTGGCTGCAAAATCAAAATGTTTTAAAAAACAGGTTCTAGAATATATTCTGAAACAGTGTATCTAGAGAGTAGGACCTGGGAACCTAAGTATAAACACACTCCCCAAATGATTCTTAAATAGGAAGCCAAATGGCAGTCCAACTTTTTGAAAATACCACAAAGACTCTTAAAACAGACACACATACACAACTAATTAACAGCTTCCATCTATGTGCCAGGTGCCCAATCCTCACAAAATTCCTCAAGGGTATTATAATTCCCACTTTAAAGAGAAAACTCAAAGTCAGGAAGCTTACAGGTTAACTTCCCTCTTCCAGTCAACAAGGGCAAAAATAAGATTCAAACACAGGTATGTCTGCTTCTTCTCAGTCATGCTGTGTGATAAGCAGAATTCTAAACAAACACTCTAAAAATTCTAAAAAAAAAAAAAAAACAAACCTAAATGACCCTTGCGTCTATATAATTTCTTCCCCTTTCGGTGTGGATGGAAACCTATGAATATAAGATTATCTCTAAAGTGATTATATCACAGAATGAGTTATCACTGGAGTGATTACGGGCAATTTTTGGGAGATTATCTGGTGGGTGTAACCAAATCGCCTGAGGCCTTTTAAAAGCAGTGTTTTCTGCATCTGGTAGGAGAATGGGAAGTTAGATTCAAAGCACCAAAAAGATTCAATGCACCTGCCCTGTTGCCTTAAAGATGGAGTTGTCACATGACAAAAAATTAAATACAGCTTTTAGAAGCTGAGAGAACCCAGTTGACAGCTAACAAGAAAACAAGAACCTCAGTCCTACAGTCACAAGGAACTGAATTCTGCCAGTAACCTGAAAGACCTTGGGACAGATTCTCCCTTAGACTCTTCTTCTGGGTCTCCAGATAAGAACCTAGCCCAGTTAATACCTTGATTTCAGCTTTGTGAAACCTTAAGCAGAGAATGCTTTTGAAATGTCTGGTCTACAGAACTGTGAGATAACAAACAGGTAAAGGTGTTTCCCCCACCCCTAGCCCTGTCCCAGAGGATTTTTAATTGTGGTAAAATACACATAAGATTTACCATGTAAACATTTTGTAAGTGTTCAATTTAGTGGCATTAAGTACACTCAAGATGTGCAACCATCACCAATATCCATCTTCAGAACTTTTTCCAGAATCTTCTCAAACTAAAATTATGTACCCATTAAACACTAACTCCCCAATCTCTCTCCCCTCCAACCCCTGGAAACTCCACTGTCCATGAATTTGACTACTTTAGGTACCTCGTGTAAGCAGAATCATACAGTATTTACCTTTTTGTGATTGGCTTATTTCAGTCAGCATAATGCCCTCAATGATCATCCATGTTGTAGCATGTGTCAGAATTTCCTTCCTTTTTTAAGATTAAATAATATCCCATTGTACATATATACCACGCTTTGCTTATCCATTCATCCACTGATTACAGAATTGCTTCTAATTCTAGGCTACTATGAGTAATGCTATGAACATGGGTGTATAAGTATCTATTTGAGTCTGCTTTCAATTTTTTTGGATATATATAAAATCAGTGTTATTTTAAGTCAATTCTTTATCTTAAAAACTGGGTAAGTAAAATGAAGTAATCAGTAATAGGGTTCATGTTTAAAGGAATGAGGCTAATACAAAAGCAAAAGTTAAGCAGAGCTCTGTTTCGTGCCAAGCATCGAGAATTATACTGGCCGGTCAGGGTCACTTCTCAAGAGTGACCACACCTAATTTCTCAGGCTAGCTTTTATAGGGTGACCCTCCAAATCACAAGCTAACCAGGGTTTGCATTGCTATTGCTCCAGAAGCCTAGAGGTTGAGGGCATTTGGGCATTCCCATCTGGTGCCAAATACCGGTAACCAGTCATAACCAGTCGTCCGTTCCTAGTTTGCATCTCCATTGCTCAGGGTCCAGAGGTTGGGGGTTAACTGACTGGGGGTCTCCCCCAACCTGGCTCACTTTTGTTTTCCAGGGGCTATTTGCCCATATTTCCTGGAACTGTTTTTCTGAGGAAACAAGATGGCGGCTTGGACTTTTAAACAAGTCCTTACAATCAGCCTTTATCCTAGTTGATCTACACCACGGGGTAACCAAATTCACAAAGACAACTCCTTATAAAATATTTCTGATAAAAATTAGAAAACGATAAAATATCATTATTTTGCAACCTCCAAATAAGTTGATCAATCTAGGTACTGAGCATCAGTAGCTGCTAATATCAATAAGGAGCAAAAGCCAAACATTATGTACCTCTTAATAAAAGAACACACCATCACCTATAGCCTTACCAAAGGGATGAAACTTGCATCTTACCTACTCTCTGCATCCAGGTGCCAATTTGCAGGAAAAGTAGAGGGCAGAAAGTATGCAGGATAACAACTGTATGCATCAGTGAATTCTACAATAAGGAAAACTCCTAAAGGTCCTATTGGATTCTTCAGTAGATAAATTAATAAACAAGAGGTACCAAGTTAAAAAGAAGGGCAATACAAAGTATAGAATTCAAGAATGTAAATTCAAGAAGTGATTACTGTAGAATAGTGGCAAATTTAAGAGACAGGGAGGGGCCTGTAATGAAATGAGGCACATAAAGATGTTTCCAGGGTAGCTCCCAAAATTTATTTCTTAACTTGGGTGGTAGTCACAAGGGTTAATAATTAAGTTATATTTAAAAGAAAAAAAATTGGGGCGCCTGGGTAGCTTAGCCAGTTAAGCATCTGCCTTCGGTTCGGGTCATGGTCCCCAGGGAACTAGAACTGAACCCCACATTAGGGTCTCTGCTCAATAGGAAGGAGCCTGCTTTTTCCCTCTCCTCCCCACTTGTGCTCTCTCTTGCTATCTCTGCCACTATCTGTTACTCTGTCAAATAAATAAAAATCTTTTTTAAAAAAAGAAAGAAAGAAAGAGAAGTGCTTCAATGTAACAAGGAGACAGTGGCCCTAACCCAGACTGAATTCAACTGACAAGCTATCTCAATACAGCCTGCCAAAGTTGCACTACTTAGCTATCTCAAGCCAAGAAAGCAGTTAACGCCAGACTGAGTGGTGACTAAGGTCAGTAACAAATGCTTAGATAAGCAATAAAACCAAGACAACAAAAGAGAAACCAATGGAAAGAAAAAGAAAAACACAAACCTGTAAGCTGAATTTTTAAAAATCTATATGCTATCATATATATAACACCTGCTCAAAATAACCCTGTTTCAATTCCATCCTGCAAATTCACCACACTTCTATCTCAGCATCAGAATTTTTCCATTATATTTTTGTCTCTGGGTTCCAATTTCAGATGGCAACATAGGAAGATCCTGAACTCATCTCCTCCCATAAACATACTGAGTCGCAGTTACACATGATAATTTCTTTTTTAAAAAAAGACCTTAAAGGCTGGTTGAGCGACAACTACACATCCAGTAAGCAAGAAGAAAAACCACATCAAAGTGGGTAGAGGCTGGGATACAATTTTACCATAAACCATACTCCAGGTACTGCATCCCATAACCTAGAGAGAACTCAAAACCCAGAACTTCTCCTTGAGGAGCAAAGGGTGCAAACCACACATAAGCCATCCCAACTTTAAAGACATAAACTGGAGAGATAAAACATCTGTGAAAATCAACTAGGCTTGCATCTGGAGACCCACAAGACTCCAGCGAGCTGCTCTTGAAGGGCTCAAGTTTTCTGACTAACCCACCCCAAGGTCCAGCTCACAGATAGCTGATCACACCCAGACAAAAAGTCAAGGAGGCTCACCTGCTTATATTAAAGCATCAGCCTTACAACAAACATTTAATTTAACATGCACATCTAAGAGCCTCCTGGAATACTCGCCAAGGACAGAAACTGGTGGATGCCATTTTCACATTCTCCCTTTGCTATGCTCCAGAGCACCAATATCTCTTGGAAGGGAGCTTTTTACATGTGTCTGTTGCCCCATTTTGGGGGGCTACTACCTAGGAGATGCCTATCTGGAGGCCAGGAGACCTTGTGTTCCTAGTCCCACGGGACTATAATAATCAGTGGTATCCAGAAAGGAGATTATATTCATCTGGTGCCCTGATTTTTGCGAGGGAACACAAGCAGGGGGAATGAGAGCTGGGCAGGGAGCCCAATGCGGGGCTGGAGCCCGAAGCGGGGCTGGAGCCCGAAGCGGGGCTGGAGCCCGATGCGAGGCTGGAGCCCGATGCGAGGCTGGAGCCCGATGCGAGGCTGGAGCCCGGGACTCCGGAATCATGACCTGAGCTGAAAGCAGTTGCCCAACCAAGCCACCCAGGCACACCTCTTCTTTTAATTAAATATTTTATTTATTTATTTTAGAAAGAGTGTGCAACTGAGCACAAGTGGAGGGAAGGGACAGAAGGAGAGGAAGGGAGAGAATCTCTATGCTAAGCATGGAGCCCAACATGGGGCTCAGTCCCACCACCCTGAGATCGTGACCTTAGCCTAAATCAAGAGTCTGGGCTTAACTGACTGAGCCACCCAGGTATCACCAACAGAAAAAAAATTCTTAAAAGAGCTACCACCCCAGGGCACAAGAGGCAACAGACCCAGAGCCCAGTCTTTCTGTGTGGAGACCTACTAGCTAAACATCATGACTGAAGCCTAAGGGACAAGCTTCTAATTAAACATGCAACTTGGGGCCAACTATAATCCTTTCCAGAGATCTTGGAGGGTGGGTGCTACCTTCATATTCACCCTTTGCCACACCCCAGAACACCAATGTTTCCTGAAGGGAAGCTTTACACGTTTCGTGCCCTGGTTTTTACTCCTAGAACCCCAAATTTTCTGGTTACTGCCCAGAGGATGTCTTTAACCACCCGGCTCTAGTGACAAGGGTGGGTTGCACTGCTGGGTTCCACAAGACTGTGGTACAGAAGAGATGGTTCTTGGCAGGCTATGACTATACAAACAGCAGACTGATGCACATACCTCAGTCTTCCTGTGAAGGGGGCCCCTTACCTTGTCTGGTAGCTTTGGCCTGAGGGGCAGACTTCACATTTGGCACACATTTAGTGACCTATGGAGCTACTATAAGGGAACACAGACTGTGGACACCATCTTGGCCCTCTTCCTTGCTCCAACTTCTGCTATCACCCAAAAAAGAACTCTTACACAAATCTGCAGCCCGGATTTCTGCATGACTGCCATCCAGGAAATGCCTCCATTTGTCCTGGCTCTGATGGCCAGTGGGGCTTACATTTGCAGTCCCTGTATCAATTGTGTACATTTAAAAGCTAATGTCCCAGGGTCTGGCTTCCGTCAGTAGTATGAATCTAGGTGCTGAGATCTTCCCCCTTTGGGACACTGACAGGTCTTGGCACATCCTCAACTACTAGGAGCTATTACAAATATAACAAACTTCTTGGACAAACACAAAGGTCTGAGAGACAACCAAGAGTTGAGGCAGGGTGGAATGACAAAGTCTGCCTCCTATAGGAGGCCACTCCTTCAAGACTGGGAGAGGTGGGTGTTTTATCTACTGTACAGAAACCAACAAAGAAAGTCAAACAAAATGAAGAAAGAGGCATACATTCCAAATGGAAGACCAAGAAAAAACCTCATGGAAAAACCCTTGCAACAGAGACAAGTGATTTACCTGATTTAGAGTTCAAATCAATGGTCATAAAGATGCTCACCAAACTGGGGAGAAGGATGGGTAAAAATAGTGAGAATTTAAAGAAATAAAAAATATTTTGAAAGTACCAAACAGAAGTCACAGAACTGAAGACTACAATAACTGAACTGAAAAATACACTAAAGGGGTTCAACAGCAGACTAGATGAAGATCAGTTAACTTAAAGACAAGGCAATGGAATTCACCCAATCAGAACAACAAAAGGGAAAAAAGTATAAAAAAAGTGAAGACAGCTAAGGGACTTATGAGACAACATCAAATAAACTAACTTTCATATCATGGGGCTCCCAGAAAAAGAGAGAGAAAAGGGCAGTAATCGCATTTGAAGAAATAATGGGTGAAAATTTATCTTACTTGGGGAAGGAAATGTACATCCATGTCCAGGAAGTACAGAGAATCCCAAGTAAGAGGAACCTAAAGAGATCCACACCAAAACACATTATAATTAAAATGTCAGAAGTTAGGGAAGCCTGGGTGGCTCAGTTGGTTAAGCATCTGCCTTTGACTCAGGTCATGATATCAGGGTCCTAGGATTAGCCCCACACTGGGCTCCCTACTCAGCAGGGAGTCTGCTGCTGCTTCTCCCTCTGTCCCTCCCTGGGCTCATGTTCTCGCTCTCTCTCAAATATTTTAAATATAAGTAAATGAAATAAAATGTAAAAAGTTAAAGAGAGGATCTTTAAAAAAAAACCTTATGATATACAAGAGAACCGACAGAAGACCATCAGCTGATTTTTCAACATAAACGTCACATGTCACAAGGAAGAAGAATGTCATATTTAAGATGCTGAAAGAACAAACTTCCAACTTAGAACTGTACCCTGCAAATTTATCATTCAAAAGTTAAGGTGAGAGTTCTCCCGGCAGGTAAAAGAGAGGAGGTCATCACTAAAGTGGCCTTTTAAGAATTATTGAAAACTAAATTCTCCAATAAAAAGACAGAGAGTAGCTAAATGGATAAAAACTAAACTCCTTTATTTGTCGCCTGAAAGAGGCTTATTTCAGATCAAAGGACACACACAGACTGAAAGTGAAGGAACTGAAAAGATACTCTGTACAGATGGAAACCAAAAGAAGACTGGTAGATCTACCCTTATATCAGACAAGATAGACTTTAAAACAAAAATTGTAATAAAAGACAAAGACAAGTATTACACACTGATAAAGAGGTTAATTCAAGAATAGGCCATAACATTTGTAAACATTTATGCACCCAACACAGGAGAACCAAAATATATGAAGGAAATATTAACAGACCTAAAGAGAGACATTGATAGCAATACAATAACAGTAGGGGACTTCAAAACTCACTTTCATCAATGGATAGACCATCTAGGCAGAAAATCAATAAGGAAACACTGGCCTTAAAAGACACATTAGGCCAAATGCACTTAATAGATAAATACTGAACATTCCATTCAAAAGCAGAATACATTCTTCTCAAAGATAACGTTAGACCACAAAACAAGTCTCTATACATTTAAGAAGACTAAAATAATACGAAGCATCCTCTCTGACCACAATGGCATAAAACTAGAAATCAACGTGCAACACTGTGATTTATAAGAAATATATATTTAGTTATTCAGAAGGCCAGAACATATTTCTTATACATATTTCATCTTCATCTTCACTTTCTGGCTCAAAGCTCCCAAAACCTTTGGAATTTCCTAGGTGCTAAGAGTGATTAAAGTCTTTTACTGGGGCGCCTGGGTGGCTCAGTTGTTGGGCGGCAGCCTTCGACTTAGGCCACAATCCTGGAGTCCTGAGAATGAGCCCCGCATTGGGCTCCCTGCTCAGCAGGAAGCCTGTTTCTCCCTCTCTAACTGCCCCTGCTGTGTTCCCTTTCTAGCTGTGTTTCTCTGTCAAATAAATAAATAAAATCTTTTTTCAAAAAGTCTTTTTTTATGTAAATGGAGCAACTTTTGGAACCTGCCTGAGGATGGGAGCTGGTTGGGGTGCCAGTGGTGTAAGGACCTATTTAGATGTCCAAGTCGCCATCTTATTTACTCAGAAAAGCAGCTCCTGGAAAACAAAGGCAAGCCAGATTGGGGGAGATGCCCAATCAGTTAATCCCTTTAACCTCTGGGTTCCAGGAGCAATGGAGATGCAAATTAAGAATGGGCAGCCAGTTCCCGGTACTTAGGACCAGGTGGGAACCCTAACCAATGGAGATTCCCCTGGTAAACCACTCTGTGTTTAAATTGTAAAGGGGATTATGAACTTAACAGTTTAAATGTATTCATCATCACAGCAGAGTAAAAGAATTAATTCTAGGTGTGTGATTGCAATCAGCTTGTGGCTTGCCCTATAAAAGCTAGCTTGTAAGAATAGGCATAGTTTGGGACGCCTG
>PITA01008442.1:41853-61695 GCA_004023965.1 Spilogale gracilis
CTTAAAAAAAAAAAAAAAAAAAATAAGGCATAGCTGTTCTCTCCTTAGAGGCGACTTTGGCCCAGGCCAGTGAAATTCTGATGCTTGGTGCAAAATAAATCTTTGCTTGACCTTCGCTTTTGTATCAGCCTCGTTCCTTTGACCACAGACCCTATTAGGTGGCTCAGTTGGTTAAGCATCTTTGGCTCAGGTCACGATCTCAGGGTCCTGGAATCGAACCCTGTGTCCAGCTCCCTGCTCAGCAGAGCCTGCTTCTCCCTTTCCATTTGCCCCTCCCCCCACTTATGCAAGCTGGTTTTCACTCAAAGAAATAAATAAAAACTTTTTGAAAGGGGGGAGGGATGGAGGCTGTTTGCCAGGAGGAGAGACCATGTGACTAGGGAATTGGAACTATAAGTCCTCCCCACCTCCAGTCACAGGTGAGGAGAGAGGTTGGAGGCTGGATCAGCTAATGGCCAAAGACTTAGTCAATCATGACTATGCACTGAAGCTTCCATAAAAACCAAAAAAGACTGGGTTCAGAGAGGTTCCAGGTTAGTGAATACAAGCAGACATGGGGACAGAGGGTGGGGAAGAGTGGCATGCCTAAAGAGTACATGGAAATTCCAAACCCTTTCCCTCAATCTTGTTTTATATCTCTTCATCTGGCTGTTGATTCACATCCTTTATCATATGCTTTAGTAAAGTGGTAAATATATTTCCCTGAGTTCTGTGAGTTGCTCTAGCAAATTAATCAAACTTAAGGAGGAGGATGTTGGAACCAGCAATTTGTAGCTGGTCAGTTAGAACACAGGTTATAACTTGAGACTTGCAACTGGTATCTGAAGTAAGGGGTGGAGGTCAGGCTTGTAGAACTATACCCTTAACCTGTGGTGATTTTTCAAGCACATCAACCTATGAAATGGAATTGAGAACCCAGAAAAAAAAACCATGCATATATGGTCAGTTAATTTATGACAAAAGAGCTGAGAACATACAATGAGGAAAGAACAATCTCTTCAATAAATGGTGCCAGGAAAACTGGATGACGAAATACAAAAGAATCAAAGTAGACCATTATCTTACAGCATACCCAAAAATTAACTCAAAATGGATTAAAGACTTGAACACAAGACCTGAAACCATAAAACTCAGAAAAACATAAGCAGTAAGCTCCTAGACATTGTTCTGACTCCAAAAGCAAAGGCAACGAAAGCAAAATAAACAAGTGGGATAACATTAAACTAAAGTCTTCTGCATAGCAAAGGAAATCATCAACAAAATGAGAAGGCAATTTACTGAACAGAAGTAAATATCTGCAAATCATGTATCCAATAAGGTCAATATCCAAAACATATAAAGAAACTACACACTAATAGCAAAAAAACCCCAAACAATCCAATTTAAAAATGGGCAGAGGATCAAACAAACATTTTTCCAAAGAAGCCATAGAGTTGGCCAACAGGCACAGGAAAAGGTGTTCAACATCACTAATTATCAGGGAAATGCAAATGAAAACCATGAGATAGCACCTCACACCTCAAAAAGATAATAAATAACAAGTGCTAGAGAGAATTTGTAGAAAGGAAATCTTGCACACTGTTGGTGAGACTGTAAATTGGTGCAGCCACCATGGAAAAGTATGGAGGCTCCTTAAAAATTAAACAGAACTGGGCGCCTGGGTGGCTCAGTTGGTTAAGCGACTGCCTTCGGCTCAGGTCATGATCCCGGAGACCCGGGATCAAGTCCCACATCGGGCTCCCTGCTCGGCGGGAGGCCTGCTTCTCCCTCTCTCACTCCCTCTGCTTATGTACCCTCTCTGGCTGTGTTTCTCTCTGTCAAATAAATAAAATCTTTAAAAAAAAAAAAAAATTAAACAGAACTACCATATGCATGATCCAGCTATTCCACTTCTGGATATTTATTCAAAGAAACACAAATGAACAAACAAAACTCATGGATACAGAGAAGAGATTGGTCATAAGAGTAGAAGGGGACTGGAAGGTACAAAATGGGTGAAGGAAGTCAAATGTATGATGATGAATGGTAACCAGAATCCCTATGATCACTTTGTAGTGTTTACTACAAGTACCAAATTGTATCATACACCTGAAACTAATATAATGTTATATACCAATTTTGATTCAATAAAAAAAGAGAAAATTAAGGTAAACTTCATAATTGTTTTTATGAAGCTTAAACTGAAAGTAAAAAAAAAAAAAAAGGCCAAGAAATAACAAGCATTGGTGAGGATATGGATAAAAGGGAATTCTCAGTGTTGGTAGAAATGTAAATTGGTGTGGCTGCTATAGAAACAGTGTGGAGGTACCCCCAAAATTAAAAAAAAAAAAATACCACATAACCAAGCAATTATACTTGTATGAATTTATCTGAAGAGAATGAAAACATTAATTCAAAAAGATATATGTACCCCTATGTGCACTGCAGCAATTTTTTACAATAGCAAAGATATGGAAACTATTTAAGTGTCCAGTGATGGATGGATAAAGAAATTGTATTACATTACATATATTTCCTTATATATCTGTATGTGTATATGTACACACATATACACACATACCAGAATATTATTCAGCCATAAAAATAAATGAAATTGGGTTGTATTTGACAACATGGGAAGACTATGAGACCATTAGAGTAGGTGAAATAAGTCAGACAAAGACAAATACTGTCTAATCTCTAAAACAACAACAACAGAAAAAAACCCACTCTGTATCACACAGATTAGTAGTTGCCAGAAGCTGGGGGTAGGGTAAGAGAAACGTTCACTGTTTGGGTTGTTTTTTTTTTTTAGTTTCAATAAATTGGAAGATAAAACAATAATTTGGTTTCTTTCTCGGTTATTTCTCATTTCTGCCAATTGGCTACTATTAATAAAGGCAATAATATATTTACCAAATATATTCACATCTTCAAAAGTAAATATGCAGGAAAAAAATGGCAAAAGAAAGGAACAGGAGCCAGAAGACTAGACTACTAGATACTGATCTACCTAGTTATGATAAAGGTAGACTCATCTTTAGATATATTGGAGTACTAGAAATTGTACCCCCAGCCAAGCACTTTTTCTTGCCTTTAGCAATTTGGACGATGGCAGAAACTGAACAAGCAATTAAAAGCAGTGTGAAGGTATAAGCCTGCACCGTCCAGTCAGGAAGTCACTACTAGCCTTATGTGGTTACTGGACACCTGATTTGCAGCTAGTCTGAACTGAGATATGCCGTTAAGTGTAAAGACACACTGGACTTTGAAGACTTTTGAATAATATCTCATTAATAATTTTTCACTGCATGTTAAAATAATAATATTCTGGAACATGCTGGCCTAAACAAAATATATTAAAATTAACTTCACCTGTTTCTTTGTCCTTTTTAAATGTGGCTACAACACAATTTTAAATTATGTGGCTCACATTATATTTCTATTGGACATCACTACTACATAGACCTTTATTAAATAGTGTTGAATAGTAAAAACAAAGTATTAAGTAGGGATTTTTCAGAGTTATTCCTACTGTTTGCTCTACTGCTAACATTGTAACTCATTAAGTTCTAGCCCTGGTCCCTGACTGTAAAATTAAGAAGTTAAATAAAAAAATCAGTAGCTGCATAAGGCACGGATACAACATTAAAACACTGACTAAAACAATGGAGTTCTAGTCTTGGTTCTGACACTGGCTAGTAGTTTTGACGGAGAAATCATTTTTTTTCTGAGCCTTGGCTGCCTGTCCCAAAAATTAAGTGAGAAAACTAAATTCAGACCTCCATGATTCCACCAAAATACATTTTTCTGTCAAAATTAGTTTTCATAAAAATGAAGAAATACTCACCCTGAGTCTAACACATCCTCTGCGAGAGCCTCTCATCATTTTGTCCTTGGACTAAAAGGAAAACAAAAACATTCAATGAATAAAAAATTAACAGACTATTTTTAGAATCATCTGGGGATAAAGAAAAAAATTACAGTAAGAATATTCCTCCTTTCTTCATCCATATCCTCCAACCCCCGTCAGCCCTCCAAATCACTTAAAGATAGGAATTAGCAGTTTCAAATGAGTATGTTTTAAAGTGGTGATGAGGACATTGGAGCACTATTGTTAGAAATAAATTAGTGCAGCCACTATGGAAAACAGGAGGTTCCTCAAAAAATTAAAAATACAAATACCATATGATCCAATAATTCTATTTCTGGGTATTTACCCAAAGCAAATGAAAACACTAATTAGAAAAGATAAATGCACCCCTATGTTTATTGCATTATGTACAATAGCCAAGAAATGAAACCAGCCTAAATGAACATCAGCAGATGAATGGGTAAAGAAGATACAGTATATGTGTATACACACACATACACACAATGGAATACCAGACATAACAAAGAATGAAATCTTGCCATTTGTGACAACATGCATGGAACTATGGGGTATTATGTTAAGTGAAATAAGTCAGAAAGAGAAAGATAAATACCCTGTGATTTCATTTATATGTGGATTTAAAAAGTAAAACAAACAAACACAAACAGACTCATAAATACAGAGAACTGGTAGCTGCCAGAGGGGAGGAGGTTGGGGAGATAAGAAAAATAGCTGAAGGGGATGAAGAGGTATAAACTTCCAGTTATAAAATTAAGTCAGTCATGGGGATGAAAAGTACACCATAGAGAACATAGTCAATAATATTGTAATAACATTGTATGGTAACAGGTGATTAACTATACTTGTTGTGATGAGCACTGAGTAATGTATATAAATGTTGAATCACTACATTGTACACTGAAACTAATATTAAATGTCAACTATAAAAAAATAAAATAAAAACCTTTTATAGTTATACAAATAAACCTAATCATAAAATTTTGTGTGCCTTTAATATAGTATGTATTACACTAATTTTAATTCCTCTTCATGCCCCTTAACTCTAGCTCAGTGTTTCTCATATTTCAGAGAGTATGAGAATTATCTAGAGGGCTAAGAATCACCGATTAGTTTAAGACTCACCCCCGGATGATTATGACTCAGGCAGATGGAGGATCACATTTTTTTTTTTTTTTTTTTTTAAGATTTTATTTATTTGACAGAGAGAAACACAGCCAGAGAGGGAACACAAGCAGGGGGAGTGAGAGAAGGAGAAGCAGGCTTCCCACCGAGCAGGCAGCCCGATGTGGGACTCGATCCCAGGACTCGGGGATCATGACCTGAGCCGAAGGCAGAGGCTTAACCACTGAGCCACCCAGGTGCCCCGGAGGATCACATTTTGAGAAACATAGCTTTATCTCTTTTCAAGTACCCAGATGCATCATATTTTTTGTCTCTGATATTTCTCATCCAGTGTTCCTCAGCTTGGAAGGTCCCTGACCCTGATTTTCTGCCTTGCTGTAGTTACTCATCAATACCTACTTTACCTGTGATTTGGATTCCCATTCTTCTCCCAGAGTCTCCTGTATATTCCGGTCATGGCATGTACCACCCTGTGCAATAATGGCTAATTTACTTGTCTAATTCATCCATAAGACTGCATATTCTCCAGGAAGTAGGAATTCTATCTGACTTACACTTCAGGAGAGTGTCTGGCACACATCAGATGCTCAAAAAATAATGACTACTGAAATGCTGCTTACCCTGTAAGTCTCCCTTACTAGAATGGACTGAGCAAAGGCTATGTTCTGCATAATAAACCTTAGATTGATATTCAGTAAATATTCCTAAAATTAAATTTAGTCATGTGTAAATGACTAAATTTATGTCATGTCGCTATATAAAATAAAGTGAATCCTCAAATATAATCAAAGTTTTAAAAATATTTAATACCTCAACAACCGATATTTTTCTGTACTCCCCTATGCAAGAGAGAAGTAAAATAAGCCAACATTATGAAATTATGTTTTAAAGAAAATTTAAAAATTTAAGCCACAGGTGCCCTACATCCAATGTACTATATAAGCCACAGGCAAACTTCCAGTTATGACTACAGAGGATTTAATGTACAGCATTTGCTATAGTTAACAATACTATATAGTACACCTGAAAGTTACTAATAGAGTAGATCTTAAAAGTCCTCACCACAAAAAAAAGTGAACTATGGGAGGTAATGGATTATTTTAACTAATCTACTATGGTTATTGTTTTGTAATATATACATTTCTCAAATCATCACACTGTATACCTTAAACTTATACAATATTATAATCAATTATATCTCAATGAAACTAGAAAAGATATTTCTTGGGAATATTTGTAGGTCTATATATAAAGATCTGCCTTATCCCTTACATTGTCTGCAGTACTTTCTACGACCATAGTCTATGCCATTTTTTCATTGATTCTTAAACTTATGAATGTAACAATATTACAGTGATAAACCAAAATTGATTCTTTAAAAAACTACTGAGCCATGGGAACTCATGTTCAAAAATGATTATTTTTAAAAAATGATTTTTAAGGGACAGAAGACAGTCTTCTTTATTCCACTTAAAATACAAGGATTCATATATTTTATTAAAAAATTCTTACTACCAAGCAGTCATAAGAGTTCTTTACTAACAGAAATACAGTTAGCAAAGACAGTTAACAAAAACATTCCCTAAGCATTTAACAGCCCTTTACAATACCCTAGACTTACCTTCAAAAATGTCAAGGCATACATAAAAATAATAATTACTATTGAAAATACCCAATGAGAGTTAGAATACAAATCAAGGTAAGAACAACATATTCATCCTTAATTCTGCTTCCACTTTTAAAAATATGGTTATAGTGAACAGGAAAAAAGTAAGACAGGCCCCAGTGATGGTACCATTATTAGGGTTATGAATTAGAAAACACTGAAAGAAATAAATGAAAATAATTAAAACAAATATAACTAGAAAACAATCAGATAAGTTCAGAATGTGGAACATCCCACAAAATAATTGGCCTAGATTCTTTAAAAAGGTCCCCCCCAAAAAAAGACTAGCATGTAAGCCACTGTATTACAATGAAAAAATAAATTACATGAATACAGGCACAAAGTGCCATGAGCTACAGAAGGCCCCCTGCTGTAGAAAAGCATCAGGCAAGACAATACTGAAATGACCAGGTTTCAAGTTTCAATCTGGTACTTAAAAAAAAAGAAAAAAAAAGGTTCTAATAAAACAGGAGAGGTAGGAAGAAGAGGGCATTCCAATCCAAGGCACAGGTACTGAAAATGAAAACTCTACACACAAACCATTCACAGGAGAGTAGATTTACAGACCTAAGCACAGAGTGCAAAAAGAACGTGAAGAGAGACAAGGCTGAAAAGGAAATACGGGAACCAGATTCTGAAGAGACTGAAAAAAATAATGAGTTGTTAAGGAAATCAAACTTTATTCAGCAATTAAAGGAGAGCTACTGAGTATTTTTTAGAAATATAACAACATTCTCAAAAGGTGTGTTTAAGAAAAGTACACCGTTAAATATAAGGGACCTGGGCTAAGGAATGATGGTGACATTAGTAACAGCAATAGCAGCAGCAACAGTAGATTCTCACTGATGCCCTCTGTGTGACAAGCAGTTTAGAGACAGTAAACCTCGCTAGACTTGGCATGGTAAGGATTAGTCGCATATTATAAATGAAAGTGACACCTGGGAGATCCAGTAAATATTCAATAATACACACATAAAATGTAGCAAAATGTGACACAGCAGGCAACAATTTGGAATGGCTGCTCTGCAATCATTCCCCCAGACCAAAATCTGCTATGATAGCCTGGAAACCTCTTCCACAATGGCAGAGGGTCCTCTCATTCTCTCTCCACTCAGCTCTAATATGCACCTAAAGGGAAGCTGGTGTGATTAAGTCCCCCAAGCACAGTGAGTACTAAAGGGGTGGTGTCATAGGACCCACTACCCCACAAGGCAGAACAGAGTCCTTTCCCAGAAGTTTTCCACTGGAGCTTAAGGAAGAGCTCTTCCTATCTATTCTTGAAGCTACTAGGTATAGTTTCTATGAGACATGTGCCTTCTACATGAAGAAAGCAATAAATAAAGCCTACACAGTGAGATTAGAGGTAAGAGGTAGAGAGTCCTAGCTACCAGTGTCCAGCTACACTCTCACCTGAAGCAAACCTGCCTAAGTAAATGCAATTCACTGAATATCAGGGTTGTTTTGTTGGGGTTTTTTTAAAGATTTTATTTATTTATTTGACAGAGAGAAACTGCAAGAGAAGAATACAAGCAGGGGGAGAGGGAGAAGGAGAAGCAGGCTTCCTACCGATCAGGAATCCTGATGCGGGGCTCATCCCAGGGCCCTGGGATCATGACCTGTGCCAACACTTAACGACTGAGCCATCCAGGTGCCCCTTTCATGGGATTTTAATTAATGAACACAAGTAGCTTCTGTTAATGAGGAAAAGGCAGGGATGGCAACCCCACTCCAGTAATCTTCCTTCCAGATGTTATTTTACCAAAGTTCTGAGCTTTACAACAAATTTTTTAGCAAGCTGGAACACTCACATAACCTGTAACTTGGATGAGGGGCGCCTGGGTGGCTCAGTCAGTTAAACATCTGCCTTTGGCTCAGGTCATGATCTCAGGATCCTCAGATCAAGCCCCCCAACCCCAACAATCAGGCTCGCTGTTCAATGAGGAATAATCTACTTCTTCCTCTCCCTCTGCCCCTCCCCTTGACTCATCCGCATGTTCTCTCAAATAAATACAAACTTAAAAAAAAAAAAAAAAAGCCAAAGACCTATAACTTAGATGAGATCCCTCTTTCTGCCTCCACGTACAAGGTCAAGCACCTTAAGAAAGGATCACTCTGAGATGGATGCTACAGTCTTTTAGGCTGGAAGAGGATCCCCCACGAAGTGGGGAGATATACAGCTGATATGTTCTACTCCCTAAAAGGCTAGAGGACTAGCAAAGATTTTTGGGTTTTGTGGTTCCATTTGCTGGTTTCTCATATTTATTAACACAAGGGCAGTGGTTCCTGTTACAACAAGCCATGCAATCAAAAATTATTTTTAAGATACACCTGGGTGGCGCAGTCAGTTATGTCTGACTCTTGATTTGGGCTCAGGTCATAATTTCAGGGTGGTGATACAGAGGACCATGCTGGGCTCCTCGCTCAGCACTGAGTCTGCTGGAGATTCTCTCTCCTTCTCTTTCTGTCCCTCCACTGTGCACACATACCCTCTCTTTCAAAATAAATAAATCTTCAAAAATTATTTTTAATAATCCTAGGTTAATTAGCTAACCCCAAGGTATTGATTCAGATTACAATTCATATTAAGATTTCAAAGTAAAATAATGCAAATACAATATAATGCTGCCTTAATAGACTACATGTCCCCCAATATCCAGTCTCCTCCCTTCTTCCTTTCAATAAAATCTTCCAGCACAAGTTTTAACTGAACGCCTGGTTCTTCTGTTGGATATTATATTCCCAGCCTCCCTTTCAGCTATGTATAGCTATTTATCTGTATACTGGCCAGTTGACTATGCAATGTATGCAACACATTGTGCCTTTAAAAGGAACTGCTGTAGGGCGCCTAGCTGCTCAGTCAAAAGAGCCTATCACTCTTGAACTTAAGGTTATGGGTTCAAGCCCCATGTTTGGTGCAGAATTATTCTAAAAACAAATAAATAAAAGTTTACAAAAGGGGGAGCAGCACCTCTCTTCAAGTGCACATGGAATATTTTCCAGGACAGACCACATGTTAGGCCATAAAACAAGCCTCAATAAATTTGAAAGGATGAGAATAATACAAAGTATGTTCTTTAAATCATGATGTGTTCAAAGCAGAGCTCAATAACAAAGGGAAATTTGGGAAATTCAAAATATGTGGAAATTAAATGATGTACTCCTAAATAACCAATGGGTCAAAGAAAAAAAAATCAGAAGCAAAATTAGAAAATATTTGCAATGTGAAAATGAAAACAACATACCAAACTTTCAGGAGATAGTGGAAAGCAATTCTTAGGAATTTGTAATTTTTAAAGCCCACATTAAAAAGAAAGATCTGATATCAATAACGTAACTTTATACCTTAAGTAAGTACAAAAAGTAGAGCAACTAAACCTAAAGCAAACAAAAGAAAGGAAATAATAAAGATTATAAAATTGTAAGCAAAAATAAATGGAAATAGAAAATAGAAAAACAGGGGGGAAAATAATCAATGAAACCAAAGCTTGGTTCCTTGAAAAAGATCAACAAAATGGACAAAACTTTAGCTTTACTAAGCAAGGAAAAAAAGAGGACTCAAATTACTAAAATCACAAATAAAAGAGGAGACATTACTAACAACCTTACAGAAACAAAAAGAATTCTAAGTAACATGACAAACAACAATTAAATAATCTAGATGAACTAGACATATTCAAGAACTGTCACAACTGACTAAAGACAAAAACAAAAATGAATAGGCCTGTAACAAGTAGAGAGATTGAATTAGTAATCAAAAAAAACTTCTCACAAAGAAAAGCTTAGGCCCAGATGGCTTCACTGATAAATTCTACCGAAGTTTAAAGAATTAACAACTTTTCATACTCTTTCAAAATTTTAAGGGGTGCCTGGGTGGCTCAGTTGGTTAAGCAACTGCCTTCGGCTCAGGTCATGATCCGGGAGACCTGGGATCGAATCCCACATTGGGCTCCTTGCTCGGTGGGAAGCCTGCTTCTCCGTCTCTCACTCCCCCTGCTTGTGTTCCCTCTCTGGCTGTGTTTCTCTCTGTCAAATAAATAAAATATATATTTTTTAATTTTTTAAAGAAAACTTCCCACTTTTTCTATGAGGCAAGTATTATTCTGGTTCCAAAACCAGGCAAAGTATCAAAAGAAAAGACCAACATCTACTGTGAATAAAGATGCAAAAGTCCTCAACAAAATACTAGCAAACCAAATCAGGCAGCAGTATAAATAGGATTATACAGCTAGACTATTATGGTCTAAATGTGTGTGTGCAAGTCCATGTCTGCGTGTGCCCACCCCCCCCACCTTTCAAATTCATATGTTGACATTTTAACCTTCAAGACAATGGCATCAGGAGGTGGAGCCTTTGGAATAGCCCTCATGAATGGGATTAGTGCCTTATAAAAAAAAAGGCCTAAGAGAGTTCCCTTGCCCCCTCTACCATATGAGGTTACAGTGAAAACGACGGTCATCTAAGAAGGTCCTCACCAGACACTGAATCTACCAGTGCCTTGATCTTGGACTTTCTAGCCTCCAAAACTGTTAGAAATAATTTCTGTTGTTATTGTAAGGTCCAGTTTTGGAATCCAAGCCACCATCCTGTTTACTCATAAAAACAGCTCCAGGTGTTATGGACAAATGGGCCCTAGAAAACAAAGGCGAGCCAGGTTGGAGGAGATGCCCAACCAGTTAAACCCCTTAATCTCCCATGGGGGGGGGGGGTATTTAGATGCAAACTAAGAATGAGCAGCCCATTACCGGGGATCTTGGGGTTGAATGGGAATGCCCTGGTGCTCCCACGGAGTTGCACCACCCATGGAGGTGCAAATTAACTCAAGCAAGCCGCGTGAGTGGGTCAGCTTGTGACTTGAGGGGATGCCTATAAAAGCTGGCCTGAGAAGTCAGGCAGGGTCCCTTCTCTCCCCGGAGAGAAGAGACCCTGGCCTGGGGGGGGGGGGGGGGCAGTAAGATTCTGATGCTTGGTGCGAAATAAAGCTCTGTTTGACCTTCGCTTCTGTATCATCCTCGTTCCTTCGACCACGGACCCTATTAGTTATAAGCTACCCAGTCCATCCTATTTTTGTTACAGCAATCCAAACATACTAAGACAATGACCAAGCGGAATTTATTTCTGGAATGCAAGGTTGAGTCAACATATGAAAATCAATATACCATATTAATAAAACAAGGAGAAAAAAAATGACATGATCATCTCAAAAACAGGAAAAGCACTTGACAAAATTCAACATTCTTTCAGGATAAAACCACCCAAAGAATAGAAGGTGACTATTCTATTTCATAGAAGGATGTCTATAAAAACCTACAGCTAGTATCATACTTAACAGTAATGGACTAAAAGCTTTACACATAAGAGCAGGAACAAGACAAGAACGTCTTCTGTCATCACTTCTATTCAACACTGTACTAGATATTCTAGCTGGGAAAATTAGAAGAGAAAAAGAAATAAAAGATATCCAGACTAGAAAGGAAGAAATAAAATTATTTGAAAACGACAGAACCTATATATATGGAAAATCCTAAGGAATCCACCAAAATGCTATTAGAGGTAACAAATGAGTTCAGAAAGTTTTCAGACTACAAGACCAATATATAAAAATAAGTTGTCTTTCTTTTTCTTTTCCCTTCTTTCTTTCATTCCTCTCTCTCTTTTTCTTTCTTAAGATTTATTTAGTTGGGGTGCCTGAGTGGCTCAGTCATTAAGCATGATCCCAGGGTCCTGGAATCAAGCCCCGCATTGGGCTCCCTTCTCCCTCTCCCACTCCCCCTGCTTGTGTTCTCTCTCTCATTGTGTGTCTATCAAATAAATAAAAATCTTAAAAAAAAAAAAAAAAGATTTATTTAGTTGAGAAAGAAAGAGACAGAGACAGAAAGAGAGTGAGGTGGAGGGAGACGGAAAGAGTCTTAATCCATGGCTGGGTTGAGCACAGAGCCCAACACAGGACTCGATCCCACAACCTGAGAGATCACAACCTGAACTGAAACTAAGAGCCAGATACTCAACTAACTGTACCATCCAAGCGTCCCAAAAATCAATTGTGTTTCTACACTCTTGGAACAAAAAAAATCTAAAAAGGAAATGAAAAAACAATTCCATTTATAACATCAAAAAGAATTTAAATACTTAGTAATAAATTTAATTAGAAGTATAAGGCTTGTACAATGAAGATTGCAAAGCACTGTTGGAAGAAATCAAAGACCTAAATAAATGGAAAGACATCTCACATTCATGGAGTGGAAGACTTAATATTGTTATGATGTCACTACTCCCCTAAGTGACTTACAGATTTCATATAATACCTATCAAAATCCCAACTGTCTTTTTTGCAGAAATTGACAAGCTGATCCCAGAATAGCCAAAACAATCCTTAATAAAACAATAACAAAGTTGGAGGACTCATGATTCTTAGTACATATTCTTAGAATAAAAACCTACAGTAATAATAATTACTGTCTAGTAATTAGAAAATGAAATAGAATTGAAGGTCTAGAAATAAACTCATACAGTTATGGTCAACTGATTTTTGACAAGGATGCCAAGACCATACAATGAAGGAAAGAAAAATCTTTCTAACAAAGAGTACTGAGACAACTAGATATATCCCTATGCGAAAGAATAAAATTGGACCACTCACCTATTACCATATAAAATCATTAAACTATTAATAATAAACTAAAACTATGAAACTCTTAGAAGAAAACATAGGTGTAATTCCTTGTGACCATGGATTATACAATGGTTTCTTAGGACACCAAAAGCACAAACAACAAAAGAAAAATAAATGAACATCAACTTAAAAAAAAAAAAATTATGCTTTTCAAAGGACACTATCAAGAAAGTAAAAAAACAAACCACAAAATGGAAGAACATATTTACAAATCATACATCTGGTAAGGGACTAATATCTAGAATATAAGAAGAACTCTTATAATTGAACAAAAAAGACAATTCAACTTAAAAATGAGTAAGGGATTTGAATAGATATTTCAAGAAAAAAGAAAAGATACTTTTCTTATCAAGATAGTATCAGCCAGTGATAAGTGTTAAGAAGAAAATAAAGTAGAGTGATATTCAGAAAGCTGCTGTGGGGAAGAGGGGTTCTACTTTAACACACGATGATTTGAGAAGACTCTTAGGAGGAGTTGATATCTGAACTGAGATTTGAATAAGAAAAGCCTCAAAGTAAAGAATCTAGGAGGGAAAGTTTCAGGCAAAAGGAGTAATAGGAAATGATTCATTAGTAAGCTTGTTCTTGTAAGGAGCTATTTAGAAGTCCAGGCCACCATCTTGTTTACTCAGAAAAACAGCTCCAGGAGAAATGGGCAAAGGGCCCCTGGAAAACAAAGGCGAGCCAGGTTGGGGGAGACGCCCAATCAGGTAACCCCCTTAACCTCCCCCTCCCCCCTCAGAGGTATGGAGAAGCAAATTAAGAATGGGTAGCCAGTTCCCAGTACTTATGACTAGGTGGGAACACCCAATCAGTTAATCCCCTCAACCTCTAGGTCAACTCCGAGTGTGGTTTTCCCCTATAAAAGGTAGCCTGTAAGAATAGGCGGGGCTACCTTCTCTCTTTTGGGAAGAGACCCTGGTTCAGGCCAGTATAATCCTCGAGGCTTGGTGCGAAATAAAGCTCTGCTTGACTTTTGCTTTTGTATCAGCCTCGTTCCTTCGACCACGGACCCTAATAGTTCTCCCATTCATTCTCAGCAAGTGTTATTTCCAATTTTCTCCATTCTCCCACCATGTATACTCCCTCAACACATTTCCACTTGGCTTTCTCACAGGCATTTCAAACTCAACATATCTGAAACCAACCCATGATTTTCTCTCTCAAATCCTATCTTTCGTTCATCCAAAGTACTACCCACTTCTGTCTCCTAAAAATCTCTCAAGTCCTTACATTTAACTTCATCTCCACTGAAACCACCCTAATCCAGACCTCCATAATCTGTCCCCTATGCCACATCATCTTCTAACTCCTCTCTATCTACTCCCCCTCTCCTCTAATCCTTCTCCATATAGGAGCCAGAAGAATCTTTTCAAAACATAAACCTAAGTAGGTCACTACCTTGATTAAAAACAAAATAAGCAAAAAAATATTTCAAGGCTCTACATTGCTCTTAGGATAAAATCCAAAATTCCTCATTTATCCTCTAAAAAGACCCTCTTTGTTCTGGCCCCAGTCTATCCCTAAAGTCCCCATGATGCCTGTATCCCAGGCACACTGACCCACACTGAACAGCGAAATGCCTTCCTGCTTTAGGGCCTTTACAGAGATTGTCCCAATAGCCTAAAGTGCTTACACTCATCTACCTTCACTTCATTAAATGCATAATTCCTACTCATCCCTCAATTCCCTAAGAAGAAAGGCTTAACCTGAACCCCTAGACTAGACTACCTCCACCACTCACATAATATTCTCTTATAACACCCTCTTCCATCATAGTATGGTGGAGAAATAAAATTTCCCTGAACTTCTCAGTGTCACTATAAAAAGCCCTAGAGTTCTCCAACATTTCCACATCCCCCAAGAATTAGGTCTGTTGTTTTCCCCATCTGAAAGGATAATAAAATTGCTTTTTATTTCCCCCCAAAAAAGTTGAAAGGTCAAAGCCTGGTGTAGGGCCCTAGGCTACGCCCTCAACGGGCTAGGAAGAAGGTAGCAGGTATCGCCCTAGATTTACATATAAGGAGGGAAGGAAGGAAGGGAGGAAGGGAGGAAGGAAGGGAGGGAGGGCAAAAGGGAGGAAGGGAGGAAAGAAGGATGGAGAGGACGATGGACTGTCAGGCGAAAGAAGGAAAGACAGAGAGAGTGAGGGAAGGAAGGGAGAAAGGGAGAGAAGAAGAGAAAGGATTGGAGGGAAGGAAGGAGAGAGGAAGGAAGGAACGAAGGAAGGAGGAAAGAGAGAGGAAGAGAGAGAGAAAGAAAAGAGAAGAAAAGAAAAGTCAAGCCAAGCTTCAGACCTGGAAAAGGCCTCTTAGACTGTAAAAGCAGGGACCCACAAGGCTATCTGGCTCAAGGAAAGATTTTACTTGCATACCTAGTTAGATATGCAAGTAAGGGGCTGGAGTTAGGATTTAGGCTTATTAGCTTTCTAAGGTGGTTGATCCTTTTCAGGAGGAAAGAGACAGTTGCCTCTTTCATCTTCAAAAGCAGAGAAGAATCATTTTTCTTCATCTTTCACCTACAGCTACTCAGCTATATGTGTAAAACAAGTGATGTGGTTCTTACAACACTGCCCTAGGGGTAAGGACTAGGGCAGAAGCAGGCCAATATACTTATGATTCTGAACTCTGTCTCTAACCCAGAATTCCTCATGTATGCACTCAAGATAAAATTAATAAAAATGAGTATTTAGGGGTGCCTGGGTGGCTCAAAGGGTTAAGCCTCTGACATAGGCTAGGGTCATGATCTCGGGGTCCTGAGATAGAGTCCCACATGGGGCTCTCTGCTCAGCAGGGAGCCTAGCCTGCTTCCTCCTCTCTCTGCCTGCCTCTCTGCCTACTTGTGATCTCTGTCAAATAAATAAATAAAAATGAATATATAAAAAAACCATGAAGTATTTAAATAATACTTATTCATGGGGCGCCTGGGTGGCTCAGTTGGTTGGGCGACTGCCTTCGGCTCAGGTCATGATCCCGGACACCCAGGATCGAGTCCCGCATCGGGCTCGCTGCTTGGCGGGAAGCCTGCTTCTCCCTCTCTCACTCCCCCTGCTTGTGTTCCCTCTCTGGTTGTGTTTCTCTCTGTCAAATAAATAAAATCAAAAAAAAAAAAAAAAAAAATAATACTTATTCTGAAATTAAAGTTCATCATCCCTGTTAGCCTATAAATTTTAAGAGAACAGTCTAATATACAGCAAAAGACTCAAAAATATTTGTTGAATGGATGGCTGGAAGACTATACATAATGCAGACAGCCATTTTCAGTTTTAATAAATATAGCCTATAACCTTATATACTATGTCTTAATAGCAAATAACCCAAAGCTTCCATTATTATTTTGGTTATGTGGCCAAGAAAACTAAAATAAAGCTGTTAAATAAGTTGTCCCAGTACAAATTAAATTTCATAGCTTTTTGTCTGTTATTAAGACTGTTAAGCCTGTCTCATAGGAAAAGAACCTCTGTCCTTTATGCTACCACCTTCATACCTACTTGATATTTAGATATTTATCTTGGCATTGACTGCTGCTCCCAGAAGTCAGAGAACAGAACCTAAACCCCACCTGTTCTGCTTAACAAAATAGGTAGGGATATAATCACCACATTCATAAGCCCCTGCTATGAAGAAATCTAGGCTGGGGTTAAAGCAACCAAAAGAGGCTTTTTTGCTGACTGTAGAATAAAGAACCTTGCGGAGGTAACTACTAAATTAACAAAACTAAAAAGTTTTCCTTTACCCATGTTAGTAAATTTCTTAGAGAGTCACAAAGGTCTATCAGAAAGCATTTACAGGGCGCCTAGGTGGCTCAGTTGGTTAGGCGACTGCCTTTGGCTCAGGTCATGATCCCAGAGACCCAGGATCAAACCCCACATCGGGCTCCCTGCTCAGCAGGAGGCCTGCTGCTCCCTCTCTCATTCCCCCTGCTTGTGTTCCTTATCTGGCTGTATTTCTGTCAAATAAATAAAATCTTTAAAAAAAAAAAAAAAAAAAGCATTTACACTGACAAAATTAATTGCACAAACTATTCCGGAATACAACTTTTTGGGGCTCACTTAATGAGAAGGACAAACTGTATCCACAGAGATACATATCATGTCTCTCATCCCAAGTTCACTGACCATTACCACCACCACCACCCTGCTCCACACACACACTCTCCCAATGATCACTTCAGGAAAAATACACAAATAAAAAATAGATATTATATTATCCATAGCTAGTTAAAAGTAAATGGACTTCACTTTAGATATAAATCACAGTGTGATTATAATCTCAGCTGTAGTTCATTAGGAAGTTATCAAAGAAGACACCACTGAACAGTTAAATATAAAATAGTTTAATTTCAACCTCAAGTTGCTTTAAAATACTTTTTGGACAGGTCAGTAATGACTGAGGGATGCTACTGAATTTTATTTTTAAATAAACCTTCTGGTCTATCAGCCTACATGGCAAAGGGGGAGAAGTTTTTCCTTCATCTGAGAATTACAGAATCATACAAAAATTGTTACAGAACACGGGATCTAAAATTGGTTGTGAAATGAGTATTAGGAAACACACAAACAAAAAGCCCCCAAACCAGAGTGGTGTGACAATAATGACCTGCATTCTCAAAAGAACAGCAAAAAATAATTTATATTGTGCTCTGCCTATTCTGTCCATTTCTTAAGTCCTCAGGAAAAAGTTATTTTAAGGACACTGGAAATTAATGAGCTGAATGTCAGTCTTAAATTGGTTTAATGTACAATTGCTTGTCACAAAAGGGGTTAATGCGGGGCCTCTTAATTATTACACTCTGCATTTATTTTATTATTTTATCTGAACTTCAGTGTACCACATAAAAAACATCTTCTGAAGGGATGGTTACATATGTTTCAAAGTAATTTAAATTAAGAATAGCTCAAAATATTCTCCATCCAGGCTCCTAACACTATTAGACACATGAAATCTCTCTTTAAAATGTAACAAAATAATTTCAATCCTTCAAGCAATGTGAAAAAAAGAAAAGTACCATTTGTAGAAAAAAAAAATACACTAAGCATACCCAGAGATAACTAACTTACATTGTCCTATAGACAGTACTGTTTAATGAAATAAGATGAGCTGTAGAGTGAGATAAGGTTTTGAATTCCAGTCCTGCCAACTTGGTAATATGGTGACCCTGACTAAGTGACAAAGTTCCCAGAGCTGGGCTATTACTTACTTTCATAGGATCATTGCAAGTACTAAGTTAAAACAAGTAAACCACTTAGCATAAGACGTGGCATATAAAAGGCACAAGATTCATGACGTCTTCCTCTCTTCTACCTTAAATATAGCAGGAGACGAGCAACCATTTTCTCTGAACCTAAGCTAACCCATGAGACCATATTTTTAGGCATGTCTCCTACCATCAAGCTCAGTCCCACACCACACACACACACACACACACACACACACACACACACACACACACACACACAATCTGCTTTAGTAATAATATGTAGCCGGGACAAAAAACAAGTAATAAAACAAATCATAATTCTTCCTCCTTCATGCTCACACACTTCCTTTGTAGACTCCTTCCCAATCTAGCTCCTATGCTCAGGTACAATTTAGTCCATTCTATTCGATTTATGGGTGTTGCTATTGCACTAGTTATATTATATTATAGCTTGTTACATCCATTTTCCTTGTCAAACAGTGGGTTTGACTGTTTTTCTATTACTATTATTCCCACCCTAGCTTACAGAACCTAACTGATGCCTAGAACCTGGGAGGTATTAGATTAATGTCTGCTAAATGATTAGCCCTAACCTGCCTATGTGGCTCATTAACTGTTTGACTCTTGGTTTCGGCTCAGGTCAGGATCTCAGGGTCCCAGGACTCAGCCTCCTGTACGCTGTGCAGAGCCTGCCTGAGATTCTTTCCCTCACCTTCTCCACCCCCCTCTGCTCCTTGCTCCCATTCTTTCTCTCTTTCTCTCTCTCTCTCTCTCTTTCTAATAAATAGAATCTTTAAATGAATAGGTCGGGGCACCTGGGTGGCTCATTCTGCCTTCTGCTCTGGTTGTGATCTCAGAGTCCTGGTACCAACTCCCTGCTCAAGGCAGAGTCTCCTTCTCCTTCTCCCTCTGCCTCTACCCCCTCACTCCTGCTCTTGCTCTCCCCCCTCAAATAATTAATAAAAAATCTTGAAAAAAAAAAAAAAGAACAGCCCCAGCCTCTTCTCCCTGGCATTCTACTCATTCAACAAACATAATTCTCTCAAAATATGACCATCATTCCCAATTTAGGATATTCAACAATTCTGACTAAAACACGGGAAACTTTTGCCCCCTTTTCTGATGCCCTTACATCTCTTTTACACAAATTTCTTGTAATTACATTTAAAAATATTACCATGAAACAAAGAGCAATAAAAATCTCCAATAATATTATGTAAGCACTAAATCAAATAAAACTTAGCACCAAAGTTACCACTTAGTTTTACCTTAATTATAACTAGTTAACTGTACCTCCAACAGGACTATAAG
>PITA01008442.1:61795-84656 GCA_004023965.1 Spilogale gracilis
TTTTTTTTTTTAAAGATTTTATTTATTTGACAGAGAGAAACACAGCTGAGAGAGGGAACACAAGCAGGGGGAATGAGAGAGGGAGAAGCAGGCTTCCCGCCGAGCAGGGAGCCCGATGTGGGACTCGATCCCGGGTCTCCGGGATCATGACCTGAGCCGAAGGCAGTCGCTTAACCAACTGAGCCACCCAGGCGTCCCAGGACTATAAGCTTTTAAAGATTAGTTCAGTATATTCTACATAAGTTCTCAAAAGTACCTTAATGAATTAGCTAACTCACAATGGTACATAGTGCCATCAATCAAAACCTGTTTAATTGGAAATGTAACTATGGATTAGTAAATCCATTTGCTTCACAAAGCAAATGAGCATGGAAAAGTTTTGCACAGAATATTCAAAATTCACAGGGGAAGATTAGTTTGCCATTTAAACTAATTCTACAATCCTTTCATAAAGCAAAGAATGCCTCCCAAATCTGTTAAAGACACTTAAATTCTTACTTGAATGTTAATTTTACTTTGCTTGAAATAAATTAATTCTGTATTAAAAAGATCAAGAGTCTCATCTGACATGCTTTGATGCTCTCACAGCCAAAATGAGGTCTTCTGCACTTTTTAACACACAGCACCCCATCTTACCTTTCTTAAAGCACATATGACTTCTATTTTGTATGAAAATAATGTATGTACATGCCTCACTGATTTTCTTAGAGGACAAGGTTTCTGATTCATTCTCTGCTCTCCCCCACCCAACACCCCTGCTATACATTTGCAAAGAATAAACATTTAATACAGTGATGAACTTGTGAACATATGTTAAAATGGTCTCTCTCCTTTTAACATAAATGTAAACACTGCCTCAGTATTAAGTCATATGTTATTTCATTCCTAACAGCATATTAGGTTGCACTCATAGTCAGTGTTGCACCTTGGGCCATATAATCCTGGAATACAGGTAGGTGGTCAACCTCCTAGGCAAAATTAAGCTATAAAGATAGAAAACACAAGAGGCTGATTATAGGGCATGAAACGTCCAGGAAAGAGACAGGAAAGAATTCTACAGGTGACAGCAATGCTCTATATTATGGGATACTGGTAAAAAGAATATAAACAAATGTCAAAACTCACCTAACTGTACACTTGAAATCTGTGGGGTTTTTTTTTCCAGATGTAATTATACCTCAATAAAAATAAATAAATAAATAGTACTTGCCAGTGCCAGAATTCCAGACAGATAACACTGCTTACAACAGCAATTACAAAACAGAAAATGACAGCAGTAACACCCATTCCTGTAGTTTCCTCTCTATTTGGAGAGCACAAACTCCTTACACCACCCTGATAGTATTTAATGTACCAGAGAGCCTTCATCAGAGTCTTATGGGCATTCAAGACCAAAATGACAACATGCTACTGGAAATATACACCAATAAAAACTCTGAGGAGCCACAGGCCCACAGGCCCCACTTCCCTCTTCAGAGGAAGAACTACCCCTCATTCATCCCTCAAGTTATCATAGATAACTCCCCTCATCTCCTACCCATCCTCCACTACAGAAGGCCTCATGACACACAAAAAACTTGGTGCCTATTTATACTATAGATAAAGCCTTAGGAAGGTATATTCAATCAGTACAGAGGGTGACAGTAATACTAGGGGTCTAAGATCCTGGGAAGATAGCTGCTTTCCTTTAAAGAAAAGACATATATCAAAACAGAAATATATACAAGATCATCTTTAAAAGCTGGAACAGTCTGGAGATCATTATACCAATTATGACTAATTATACCAAGTATCAGAAAGTATTAATAGTAACAGAACTAGAGTAACATGGTCAGAGCAAGAGCCACAAAGCCAGAAGAGAAGCTTTTCTTTTTCTTTTTCTTTCTCTTTTTTAAAGATTTTATTTATATATTTGACAGAGAGAAACACAGTGAGAAAGGGAACACAGGCAGGGGGAGTGAGAGAGGGAGAAGCAGGCTTCCCGCCGCCGAGCAGGGAGTCCGATGTGGGGCTCGATCCTGGGTCTCCAGGATCATGACCTGAGCCGAAGGCAGTCACTTAACCAACTGAGCCACCCAGGCGCCCCAATAAATACAATCTTAAAAAAAAAAAAAAAAAAAAAAAAAAAAGATCTTCTGAGTCAACAAAGGCTGAGTGTCAAATCAGCAATCCTTCTAAATTCAGCAGTATAGACGTCACCCTATTGCCGGGAGCTGGCCCCGGCAACAGTCGGTCAGGGTTCCCCGAAGGTGGTGACGGAGTCGGCAATAAAATGAGGAGACCGGACTCGAAGAGTAGTGTGGGGATCTCCTCTCCTGAAAACTGTGTCTTCAGGGTTCTTCATTTAAAGCTTTTTAGTTACATCAATCTAGCTTTAGGCAAACAGTTGGTTCTGTCTATCTGGCTCTCTCTGCTTCTGTTTCTCTTGCTTTCTGTCCAGTTTCTCTGTTTCTGTTTCTCTCTCTGCTTCTCTGTCTGTCGCTGTGTCGGCTCTCTTGCTGCCTCTGCCTTTTTCTCTCTCTCTTGCTGTTTGCCGGCTCTCTTGCTGCCTCTGCCTTTGTCTCTCTTTCTCTCTGTCTGCTTCTCTTTCTGCTGCTTTCTTTGCTTCTCTGTTTCTGTCTCTCTTTGCAGGTTCTCTGTTTCTTGCTGCTCTCCTCGAAGGCTCTGTGTTTCTTTTTCTCTCAGTCTCTTTTTCTCTCAGTCTATGTCTCCGTCTCTCAGTCTCTGAGTCTCTGTCTCCGTCTCAGTCTCTCAGTTTCCCTCTCCATCTCCATCTCAGTCTCTGTCTCACGGCTTTGTCTCTCTTTTCACTGGGCGAGGGTCCCAGTCTTTTATTATTCCCAAGTGAGGAAGTTGGGTGGTGCAGTTAAATCTTTAACTGCTTTTGCACCCGCCCTAGAGACAGGATTAGTATTGTTACTGCAAGGTACAGAGTGATTGCTTAAACTCACAGAAGTTGAGACCACTGAGGCAGAAGGATCAAAAAATACAGATAAGAGATACAGAGATATGATTACCAGGAGGAGGATTAAATGGAACTATATGTCTTGGATTAGCACACCAAGGACATACTGCCCCAGCCCACAGCATAAGTGGCTTTTTGGATTCTAGGTGGGGAAAGCCCGGAGGGGGTTTCATTCACATTCACGGTACCTCCACCAAAATTCCTGGTGGCTTGGGCTGGGCGGGAGGGGCGGATCACGCACCGTCCCCAACACCCTATAAAGACTAGTAGCAATGCTTTCTGAGGCTGGGTAACCCTGCAGTCTGAATTACCTCCAGCATTTAAACCCTAGGTCATAAGATCACAAATACAGGTCCACATCCCTCATCTGGGACCTTTGGTTCAGATGTTTTGAAATTCACAATTTTAGAAAAATAATACACATATAGTACATAAACTGTGTCATACCTGCACTGGGGTCTAGGGTATCAAGCATTTAATTAATTTCACAATCAAGTGTAGTAGTATTTCTGTAGTACAACACATATTTACACTAACTATGATAAAGACCATAAACAGCCACACGGTTCAAGACAGGCTTTACTAACAAATGAGAATATAATAAATGTAGGGGAAAAAACCTTTGGAATTCAGAAATTAAGGGATTTCAAAATTATAAGTAAAGGTTTGGGGGCCTGTGTGTATGTGTATGTGTCTGTGTGTAAGTACAATCCTTGCCCAGCATGGAGTCCACTGCAGGGGGTGAACTCACAACACCCTAAGATCAAGTCCTGAGCTGAGATCAAGAGTCAGACACTTAACCGACTGAGCCACCCAGGAACTCTTATGAGCTTGTCTTTTGATCTAGTGACCTATTACATTGTAAAATCTCAGGTCTTTCTTTCACTATTTCTTAAAAAACACAATTCTATCTTCAAGTCAGAATTTCAAGCCAACAGATCAATGGAGAGAACCACTTTCACAGCATTTAATTAAGCAATGACAATTTACAGTTTTCACATCATCTCCAAATTTAAACATTAAATACTAAATAGTAGCCTAAATTGTGCAAATTACTTAAAGGATTTTAAGATATATGGACCCCAATGTAAATTTTCCATTTTTGCTGTGCTTCAAATATTGCCAGAATAGTAACTAACGATTAATGTTATTTCACAAAAAAAACTACTGAAGGAAATGAGGGAAGTATGCATGTTAAACTCCAGGTGGTCTGTGTTGTATATCAGTACTTCTCTATGTAATGATAATCCATTCTTATATTTCAACTTCACTTCTCTAACAAAAACTGCCGAGGGATGCTTTTCCTCATTTAGAAAAGACTTCATGTGTATAGGAAATGATATATCAACTACTTCCTTATTACCCAAAGTAATAAGGTTATGAAAAGACAAACAGTAAAAAAAAAAAATTATGAAAATTTAAAGATGGGAAATTTTGTACAACACAAAAAAACAATTTAGTCAGCATGAACAACAGTCAGAACCACAGTATTTTGAACTCTTAGTCCTAATTCTAAGGCTCATCCTAGGCCCTAATTAGAATGGGTACAAGCTCCAACAGAACAAATTTTTGCACAGAAACTGGTAAAAATGGTTCCCAGGAATTCAAGAGCTATGGCTAAAGACTTAAAAATGTCCAATCTTGAGAGGTTAATGATCTACAATAAACATACCTCACTTTCACAAGTAGGGGAAAAACGTTTTTAAAAAGCAATTTAAAAGCCCTCATTCTTTGTCAGAATTAATTTTACTTTGGGTTTCTTAAAAAGGCAAAAAAAAAAAAAAAAAAAAAAAAGGAAGAAGAGTGAATATGCAAACACAAAATGGTGGGTTAGTCATGAAGGATGTTACCTACCAGAAATTTATACTTACTCCTCTTCTGGGTGACTACAATTTCAAAGTAGAATTATCCTCAAGAATTTGCATTACCTATTTATACTCATGTCTTGTGAATATAAAATACTCATCACTCAACAAATTCTAAAACTTAGTATCTGCTCCTACCCTCTTCTCCCCATCTAGTAGGCTTGAGTGAGCTATAATGAGGAGATTCCTTTATTGTTGGCATTTTAATACGATGATCTAAGTCCCTATCTTATATCTTAGATGGAAAAAATTCCAGTACTTTTTAATGATTAATCAATGCAGTTAGCATTTTAGAAGGATCTTTGCAGAAAGTTTATTTCATTGTGATAATGAGGTAAACGATTATCTGTCAAAAGACTAGTGACAACTTGATATCACAACCTTTTTAAAAATTACTGTTAGTGTAATTCAATATCCTCTGACAGAAAGAACATTCTATTTGGAGTGAGAAAACTTGATCAGATACACAGAAACTATATTTCGTAAGTCTCAATTTCTTCATGTGTATAGGAAATGATATATCAACTACTTCATACTATTGTTGTTCATTCCATATTTACTGAACTCTCACTAAATGCCAGCTACTGCTCTAGAGGCCAGAGATAAAATAATGAAGTTCCTGTTCTCATGGAGTTTATATTCCAGAGGAGATAAAAAGACAATAAACAAGAAAAAATAATTTTAGCAGCTACAATAAACACCATAAAAAAATAAAACAAGATCATTGTGATAGTGACTGACAGTGAGGTCTACCTTAGATGGGCTGTTATGGAAAGACTTCTCTAAGCAGTGACATCTGAATGAAGACCTGTATAACAAGAAGTAATCAGCCATGCTACAGACCAGGAGTAATAACAGTCTGAGAAGGCAGAAAACTATGCAAAGGCTGTGAGGCAGGGATAAGTCTGAGGTGCTCTAGGAACAGAAAAAAAATATAGAGTGAATAGAGAATGGTGAGCAAAGGGAGTAGTACTATAGCAAAATAAATGGAGGCAGATAACCAGGCACATATAAGTCATAATAAAGAGCTTACTGGGTGTGGGGCATAAACAATGAATCTTGAAACACTGAAAAAATTAAAATAAAATAAGATATAAAATAGAATAAAGTAAAATAAAATAATAAAATAAAATAGAAAATAGAAAATAGAGGGGCGCCTGGGTGGTTCAGTTGGTTGGGCGACTGCCTTCGGCTCAGGTCATGATCCCGGAGATCCGGGATCGAGTCCCACATCGGGTTCCCTGCTCAGCGGGAGGCCTACTTCCTCTCTCACTCCCCCTGCTTGTGTTCCCTCTCTAGCTGTGTTTCTCTCTGTCAAATAAAAAAAAAAAAAATCTTAAAAAAAGAAAATAGAAAATAAAGGAAAATAAAATAAAAGAATTTATATTTTTCCATTAAGTCACTACAGAATTTTAAGCAGGGAAGTAACATGATCTTTCATTTCTCTTCTTTCCTGTTTTCAAAGATCACTTGGGTTGCTGATAGAAAATGCATTGTAGGGGCGCCTGGGTGGCTCAGTTGGTTAAGCGACTGCCTTCGGCTCAGGTCATGATCCCGAAGACCAAGTCCCACATCAGGCTCCCTGCTCAGCGGGAAGCCTGCTTCTCCCTCTCTCACTCCCCCTGCTTATGTTCCCTCTCTGGCTGTGTTCCTCTCTTTTAAATAAATAAAAAAACTTAAAAAAAAAATGCATTGTAGAGAGGAAAAATGGAAACAGAACAGATACAAGGTTTTTGCAACAGATCAAGTGAGACATGATGGTGGTTTATATGCTACCATGGTAGCAAGAAAAAAATGAGTGATTTTAAAAAGCTTAATGAGGTGAAATAGCTGACAATTATCAGAAAATACCTAGAACAATGATTAACATCTTATAGAGGCTTGTGGTAAATTGTATTTTCCAACAATCGCCTACAATAATATAACTCATCTCATAAGCTCTTCTAAAACTTTGCCCTCATTAAAAAGTGGAGCCTTTTATCTGTAGGTGGTCTTCATAAACTGCCTTAAGTAAACTATTAGCCACCTGAGTAGAACTATAATAATGCTGATTATTGTAACTTGTCTTCCAGCATCACAAACAGCATAGGAATCTTAATCTCCCAAAGTCAGATAACTGAGTTCTCATTAAGTAAGAATAAAGGAAAAATGATATACTTTGTTCATTTTGCTACTTGAAGAAATGCAACACTAAATTATATGGAAAATCCTTAATAAAATGTTACTAAGTTGTAGAATATCATACAGAAGATGACCTAGTTATATAACATATACATACACGTATATTTAAGCATAAACAGTTCTTTCTCCAAAACACACAGGAATTTGAGATGGGACTTTTCTTCCTTTTACTGCATATCTTTCAAACTTCTTAAAATTAAGAGTGTCATCTCTTCAAGAGCAATAAAACTACTGTTTTAAAGCTTTTTAAAAAACAAAAAGAGGAATCAGTGTTACCAAATTCTGCAGAGACAGTGCTATTAAAATTAAGTGTGAAAAAAGGGAAAAGTACCCATCAGACTTAGCAACAAAGCTGTCATTGGAGACCTTTGCTAGGATTGTCAGTAAAATCTGTAGGTAATGACTCTTGAAGAGTAAATGTAAGATGGATGGATACAAACAGTGTAGAAAACTCTTTTCACAGATTTAAGGAGAGAAGTCAGGATGGTATTTCCAGGAAGACACAGAATGAGCAGAAACATTTTTCGACTTGGGAGAAATATGACCACATTAATTTGTTAATAAAAAAAGTCAGCAGGTTCTAAAATTCCTATGTAAATTCAAAGGACCCAAAATAGCCAAAATAATCTCAAAAAATAAAAAGGGGGGTGCCTGGGTGGCTCAGTCATTGGGCATGGGCCTTTGGCGCCGGTCCTGATCCCAGGGTCCTGGGATGGAGCCCTGCATGGAGCTCCCTGCTTGGCGGGAGGCCTGCTTCTCCCTCTCTCGCTCCCCCCTGCTTGTGTTCCCTCTCTGGCTGTGTTTCTTTCTATCAAATAAACAAATAAAATCTTTAAAAAAAAAAAAAAAAGAAAAAAGAAAAAGGCTGAAAGACATACTTCCCAATTTCAAAACTGATTACAAAGCTATAATAACTAAAACACTGTGACACTGACATAAGGGGAGACATAAAGATCAATGGAGTAGAATTAAGAGGCCAGAAATAAACCCTCATATTTATGATCAACTGATTTTCAACAAGGGTGCCAAGATAAAGAACAGTGTTTTCAACATATGGTGCTAGAATAATTGGACAGCTACATATGAAAGAATAAAAAATATAAAATATAAAATTTAAGAGAAAGAATATGACCCCTAGCTCACACCATATACAAAAATTAATTCAAAATGAATCAAATACCTAAACGTGGGTGCCTGGGTGGCTCAGTGGGCTAAAGCCTCTGCCTTCAGCTCAGGTCATAATCTCAGGGTCCTGGGATGAGGCCTGCATTGGGCTCTCTGCTCAGTAGGGAGCCTGCTTCCTCCTCTCTTTCTGCCTGCCTCTCTGCCTACTTGTGATCTCTGTCAAATAAATAAAATCTTTAAAAAAAAAAAAAAAAGACCTACACATAAGAGCTTAAACTTTAAACTCTTAGAAGAAAGCAGGTATAAAACTTTGTGACCTTAGACAAAACAATGATTTTATTTCACCAAAAGCACAAGCAACAAAATATAAGGTTAAATTAGACATAATCAAATCTGAAAATGTTGTGCTTCAAAGAACATTATCAAGAAAGTAAAAAGACAGGGTGGCTCAGCTGGTTAAACAGCTGCCTTGGGCTCAGGTCATGATCTCATAGATCCTGGGATCAAGCTTCCTACTCAGTGGGGAGTCTGCTTCTCCCTCTGCCTCTCCCACCTGCTCATGCTTTCTCACTTCTCTTTCTCTCTCACTCTCTCTCTCAAATAAACTCTTAAAAAGAATAAAAGTAAGAAGACAACCTACAGAAAGAAAATATTTGTAAATCATGTATCTAATAAGGGACTTGAATCTAGGATATATTTTTTAAAAAAGTCTTACAACTCAAAAAAAACAAGTAACAATTTAAAAATTAGCAAAGGATCTGCGGGCACCTGAGTGGCTCAGCTGGTTAAGTATCTGACTCCTGATTTTCGCTCTGTTCATCATCTCAGGGTCATGACACTGAGCCCCACCTCTGGCTCTGTACTTGGTGTAGAGCCTACTTACTAAGATCCTCTCTCTTCCTCTCCCTCTGCCTCTTGCCCCACCCACATGCTCACATGTGAGCTCTCCAAAAAAAATTAAAATTAAAAAATAAAAATTAGCAAAGGACCTGAATAGGTATTTCTCTAGAAAAGATACAAATCACCAATAATTTTATGAAAAGATGCTTCACATCGCAGCCATCATAAAACCAAAACCATAATAACATACTACTTCACATCCACTTAGGATGGCTATCATCAAAATGACAGATAATAACAATATTGGCAAGGATGTAGAGAAATTGGAACCCTTATACCTCTGGTGGGAATGTAAAATCATGCTGCTGCTCTGGAAAACATTCTGGCAATTCCTCAAAAGGTTAAACAAAGAACATGACCCAGCAATTGCACTCCTATGTATATCTAAGAGACATGAAAACATGTCCACACCAAAATGTGTGTACACAAATGTTCATAGTAGCATTAGTCACAATACCTAAAAAAAAAAATGGAAAAAACTCAAATGTCTGTCAAGTGATGAATGGATTAATACAAATGTGTAATACTCATACGACAGAATATTCAGCAGTAAAAAGTACTGATATGTGCTATAATATGGATGAATCTTGAAAATATTAGGCTAAATGAAAGAAGCCATATTAAAATTATTTAAAGAACACTTTTTTTAAAAAAGATTTACTTATTTGACAGAGCAACACAGAGAGGGAACACAAGCAGGTGGAGTGAGAGAGGGAGAAGCAGGCCTCCTGCTGAGCAGGGAACCCAATGAGGGGCTTGATCCTGGGACTCTGGGATCATGACCTAAGCCGAAGGCAGATGCTTAACAACTGAGCCAATCAGATGCCCCTAAAAACTTTTATAATATGATTCTCTTTACATGAAATGTACAAAATAGACAAATCTATACAGACCAAAAGTAGATTAGTGGTTGCCTAGGCTGGGGGTAAAATACTGGTAATAATATAATGGAAACTGTTTCTTTTGGGGGTAATGAAAGTTTTCTAAAATTAACTGTGGAGATGGTTACACAATTCTGAGATTATACTAAAAACCATTTAATTGAATTCTTCAAATAGATGGTATGTGAATTATTACCTGAATAAAACTGTTAAACACACATTAAATTTCTTTTAATAAAAGAAAAAAAGCAACAAGCAACCCATAAATTTCCTAAAATTTTCCATATGAAAGTGTTACAACAAAGATGTTTAGTTGCTGTATTGCAAAAAAAATTCCTAAAATAAACCACAAAAGTCCATACATTGAAAGAAAGTTACATGGGAAAAAGGGAGTAGAGAAAGCAGAAAAGGAGAAAATCTATAGACGGGGGTGCTTGAAAATCTGTCAGCAGATGGAATCCAGAATACCCAAGGATTACTTATTCCACTTTAATGGGGAATAATGCAGGCAAAGGTTGGCAGGAAAGTAGGTGTACTAATAAGTGTGGGAAAGAGACATTAAGGGTGTTCCCACTAAATGTACTTAATTGTCTCTGGGAAGCATGGCACCTTCTTCCTGAATGATGGAAGAAAGAGAAGGGTTGAGAGAATGTAGAGACAGCTGTCAAAGCGACAAAGCAAATATTCACCCAATATTTTATCTACCCATCTGTGTTATAGCAGTAATGCTAAAATAAAATACAACAAATGAAGGAGACAATCTTAGCATGAAGGCCTAATGTGAACAAAACTCCAGGAAACAGAAAACGGACTTTCATAATAACCCTAATATTATCATGTGAATGGGAAAAAATTAATTATGAATACCTCAAAACACTTCCTTTGAATATAATTCCATTTGTATGACTCCATGTACTTTATAAATGAAACTTTTAAAAAAAAAATAAAGTCCCCTTTTTAAGGAATAGTCCAAGAGAATCCTTAGTGATAAAATGAGAAGGAAAATAAATTATTGGGCTGCCATTTATTTGTCTTTCTCTATAAGCAATAAAAGGAATAAATCCTTAATCTAAATCACTTGTGCATTGTCCAGCTTTGACTGGAATCATGTAAGTGACAATTACCACATAAAGGAATGGCATATTTAAGAACAATCTATTTTCCGTCCTTCCACAAATTATTATTGCTGACTGCTTGTCTGATCCAACACACGAAGCAAAAGATCCCATATAATTCGACAGGCTCTGGATAATTAAACAAAAGCCACTGTTGTTGATATAAGCTCAATCATGTTTTACATAAACCATGGAAACATACATATTTGTTATTAGTGTATTCTGCAAAATTTACAAGGCTGTGTAAAACACAATTCCAAACAGCCTTCTGAATCTCATCTCTAAACCAAGTTTTAAGGGCCTTGGGCATTCCACGCACTACAAGAACAATGTAGTTCTTGTAGTATAGCGCCACACTGTAGGACTTGAAGATCATAATCCTCAGTACTGTCACTGGGGAGTTTACAAACTTGTGCAGATAGAGAATGTACTGTAGATACAGCTAGTTAATGATAATAAACATAACATAATTAAAGGCCCCAAAAAATTATATAAGCAAGTTTCAAGAGTACTGAAACAGAAAAATCAAGTCTGACTAGGGTATTCAAAAAAGCAAACAATGCACCATTTCCATATACCTCTTCCCACTGATACTCCTTACCATTTTAGAAGCTTCCTTTTTTTTTTCCAGCATATTTAGATTAGATACAATTTTTCTTTTGTTTCTTTTACAATTCAAAAAAGACTTTAATAGTTTTGGACTTCCAATATATACCATTTAAGCTTAATAAAAACAGGAACAGTTTACTTAGAAAAGTATAAATTCACTTTTAACTGTTTGATGGGAGTGGTACTGGTATCTTTCTAGAAGAATCTGAAACTACCTCTTCTACATTGTTGCAAGAAAAATACATGTACTTAAGCTCTTTAAAATTTTTGATCATCTTCCAAACACTGCTAAGGTCTGCCAAACAACACTTAAATGTGTTTCAACTACCAGTGGCTCTCTTTTTTTTTTTTTTTTTTTATTTCGATGTATTTATTTGAGAGGAAGAGAAAGAGAGAGAGCGTGTGCAAGAGCAGAGGGAGGGAGAAGTCGACTCCCCACTGAGCAGGGAACCCAAAGCAGGGCCTGATCCCAGGACCCTGGGATCATGACCTGAGCTGAAGGCAGGCACACTTAACAAACAGCCACCCGGGGTGGCCCCCAACTACCAGTAGTTCTGAAATGCGAAATCTCTTCCAGGTGGCATGTAATAGGCAAGAACATACAATTTTTCTAATGATTCTTTTTACAAGAAATATCTTGTGTGGCCCTGGTAGCTTACTAATTCACTGTTTGTTTCTTTCTCTCTAAAATGTTACAACAACAATATAACTAAAGAGAGTTAAACATTTTGAGGTAATGATGAAACAAATCATATTTTACCATCTCAACTAGTTCCTCAAACAACCTGATTAATAACTTTTAATGTGTCCCTAGTCATTCCTTTTTCCAAGCACCAAGGCCATTGATCTAAATCTTCTACTACACCCTGAAGTCCTAACTCTACCCTCATTTTTAACATGGATCTTGATTCCAGTCTCTACATTGAAGCAAAATCCTATCTTAGAAGCCCTACCTCTTAACTGCATATCCATCTCAGCCTTTCACAATAAAACATCTTGAGCAATCTACACTCACTTTTTCTACTTCTTACATCTTACTCTTTAAACCACTCTAATCTGTGTTTCATCCACACCAACCACCCCAAGGAACTGATCTCACTAAGGGCATCAATGATCTCCAAATTGATCAATCCAGTAAATATTTTTAATCTTCACCTATTCAGTCCTCTCAACAGTATTCAAGCCAACTCACTATTCCCACCTTGACTGCCCCATTCTACTGTTTTTTCTCTTATACCTCTGGCTATCCCTTGTCACTCCTGTGCAGGCTTTTTTCTCTGCCAATCCCTTGAAAATGACTGGGGTTTAAAAATCTGTCCACAATGGGGTGCCTGGGTGGCTCAGTCATTAAGCATCTGCCTTCGGCTCAAGTTATGATCCCAGAGTTCCAGATTCGAGCCCCACATCAGGCTCCCTGCTCGGCAAGAAGCCTGCTTCTCCCTCTCTCACTCTCCCTGCTTGTGTTCCCTCTCTGTTTCTCCCTGTCAAATAAATAAATAAAATCTTTTAAAAAAAAAATCTGTCCACAAATTCTCTGACACTCCTTTCAAAAGGTGGGGCCTAGTTCCCCTTCCAATGCCTGAAATTCCCATGAGCATGAGCTAACCTACATGATGTATTTCTAATGAACAGAATAAGGCAGAAGTGATGTTCTCAGACTAAGTCATAAAAGGCATTGCAGCTACCTCCTCACTTTCACTTTGATCACTCCCTCTGGGTGAAGCCATAAAGCCTATCAGAATGACACTAGTCTAGCCCAATGGAAAGGCTAGCTGTGAGGAACTGAGGCCACATTCCAAAAGCTACCAAGGAACTGAGGCCTTGTGCCAACCACTGTGTGAGTGAGTCATCCTGTTGGCAGATCCTTCAATTCCAGTCAAGTCTTTCACAGGACTGCAACCCTTGCCAATGTCTTGACTATAACTTTCTGAGACCCTGAGCCAGAACCACCCAGCTAAGTTACTCCCAAATTTCTAAGCCACAGAAACTAGGATAATGTTTGTTGTTTTAAATTGCTAAGTTTTGGGTTAATTGATTTACAAAGTATTTACTAATCCAACGATGTTTCTTAGCATCCTAATTATTCTCTCAATTCTCCATATATAAAGCTAATATGTATCTGTATTTTTTCCTTCAATTCCAGACCATAGGACATCTTTATATCAATTTCAACACGCCACAAAGCAACCTCTCCCCCAACCCGTTCATCCTATCTTCCCTATTATCCTTCACCCATGTAAAGCCAAAAACCTGCGTTTCATTGGATGACTCCTCCCTTTTCACTCAAATCCAATCACTAAGTCCTAAAAACAAGACCTGATTATTTCTCTGCAATGACAGTCTTCTTTAAAGAATACAAATTTTACCCGTACCTCCTGATCAATTTTAAAATTATAGAGACAACCAGACATCATGTGCCACTTGATAAAATGTTTCACCTATGAAAAATTCTTGCCCAAAAGGAAAAAAAATCTGATTTTCTAGCTCAAATGATCAGTTTATACATTTCCTATATTGTAGGAAATACAGACAACAAAGGAACATGTTTAAACATACAATAAAAACATACAAAAAATTTTGCTGCCAGCAAAATCCAGAATGTAGAAAATTCTACAGAATAATCTGGTTTCAATAAGCAGGAAAGAAGAAAGAAATGGAACTGGAATCCTGACTCAAAATGACTGGTGAGAAAAGATGTTTGAGACAATCAAGGAAATTGAACACTGACTAGATATTTTATATTAATAAATTATTATTACTAACAGTTGTAATAATGATATTACAATAACATTTTTTTTTAAAAGAGAAACCTTAACTTTCAGTAATACATCTGAAATATTCACAAATGAAAGGATCTGGGATCTGCTTTGAAATGAACCAGTTGGGGGCGCCTGGGTGGGTTAAGCCTCTGCCTTCAGCTCTCGTCAAGATCTCAGGGTCCTGGGACCATCCACATCGGGCTCTTCCTGCTTCCCCTTCTTTGTCTGCCTGCCTCTGCCTATTTGTGATCTCTCTGTCAAATAAATAAATAAAATCTTTAAAAAAAATAACTTTTAAAAAGTAAAAAGAATTAAAAAAATAAAATGAACCAGTGGGAAAGGAAGGAAACATTTATTCCCTCTATCTCAAGCAGTAACCTCTCTCGGCTCACATAGTTAACCTCTATTCATCATTCAGATCACAGCAAACCTGTATCTTCTAGGAAACTTTCCCTGACCTCCAAGACTGAGTCAAGTAACCTACTTACATACCCCTCAAGCATCCTATACTTTCTTGATCACAGCTCTTACTTAGACTCTAGGTACCATGAAAGCATGGATTATTTCCATTTTATCTGCCATTTTAACACCTCCTTCAGGCATTGTACCTGGCACACAGTAAGTTCTCAATAAACATTTGATAAATTTACAAAAGGCATGAACTTCACCAACTTTCTAATCTTCCAACTCCCCATATATCTATAACTCCCTCCACTTTCCTTCCTTTGTGATAATTCACATAAATGGTTGGCTGTTCACAGTGTTCCCAAATTTATACCTTAGCCCCCCCTAGGTATCTCATCTAATAAACTAATTACGTATAAGCTATAATCTAACAGATCTTCATTTCCAGGCCTGACCTATGGCTCCAAATGCCTCTGGACTCAATATCCTGCTATCTCCCAAATACATTTTTACACTAGAGCTGCTCAGAAATCCTCAGCATCTTCTTAACATACCTTTATGTTCTCAAGTTTCCCATTTTGTGCATACTTCCCTTTGCCTGAAATGCCCTTCTCTTTCCCCTTTATCCTGTAACTCTCAGCTCATATGTCTCTCTCTCCTTTTCCAGGCAATGTTCCCACAGCACTCTATTCTTATTTCTAGTGTAGAATTTATCATATTGTTTTGAAATTATGTCTGCTACTAGACTGTGAGTTCCTAGGTAGAAGGAGGCTCTCTTTCCTTCATTCTGTACCACCACCATATAAAATACAATGCTTATTATAAAGTCAGCCCCAAATAAATGCTTGCTGAATGAACTATATCATATTGTTTCTAATAATTATGAGAATGAACTAGAGCTTAAAAGACTGTCTAAATATACTTTCCTAAAAGAGACCATCAGTTTCTCTCTTCTTCTCCTGGACAGAACAGTATTATATGAAGCTCTTTTTTAAAAACTGAAAATTTAGAGTATGAAAATTAAAGAAAGATAAAATAAAAGACCATTCACTCCCAGAGAACAGGTTTAGATCTGGACTCAGGCCCAGAGAAAAAGATCAAGGCTGAGATGACATTTAGGCAAATCTACCCAGTTCATGGCACTCCCAGTGATTCTAACCTAACTCTGAGATTATTGCAATATCAGTTTTCAGTACAGGCAAACTAAAGCAAGGCCAATCTACTTTAGTTCAGGGTTTTCATGCACCCTGGAAGAGATCTCCAACCACAGAGCCAGACCAGGGCCTAAGTGATTTTGGAAACAAGGAACAGAGTGACTTGCTATTTATTACTCTGCTGAAAGGCTAATGTAATTAATTCAGATACTCTTTCTGGAAGATGTAGCTCCAAGTTATTAGACCCACGCAAATCACTAAGCTGTACTGTCTAAGCCTTCGGAATACTAATGTACTAAAACAGTATCCAAGTGTACAGAAGTCCAACATGTCTCCTTCTTTAAGTGAATATGTAGCCTCCTCATCTTTGCTGGACCTCCTCTAATTTGGGATTAGGTATCATTTTCACACGATCATTTTACTTTATAATACTTCCTTACTGCTTCTCTACAAGCAAATGTTTTAATACCAAAGAACCAGAAAAGGGGTGGGGGAGATTTCTAAATAGCCATTAGTGAGAAATATGATATCTCCTTCAGCTGGCAAGGATGATGTTTTATAGAGTCTGGTCTCAGAAGGCATAAATTAGGTATTGGGGGAAGGGGGAAGAAGTATATGAAAAACCTGTATTTAGTTAATAAGGCAAGGAGAGATTATTCAAACACTAAAGGGCAAGAAGGCAGGAAAGGATATACCTTTAGAAGAGAAAAAAAAAAAAAAACAAACAAGAAATAGGAAGAGTCTGTCTGGGCTAGGAGCTCCTAAGAACCCCAGTTTGGGGCCTCTCTAGTATGGCCCTAGATTTACACCAATACAAATTTGGGACCTGTAAAGTTAACTTAATTCCATAGTGCCACTTACTGAAATTACTCTACCTTGAAGAGGCTAGAAAGGGTCCGTGGGAATTTCTAATTATCACATCTACTGAAACCCAACATTACTCTTCATTTATCTGAGCCATGGGATTTCATAATTTCAGAGTTTTCAGGATATAATGTTCAGTTACATCTCTTTCATGGCTACCTAAAGATAACCTTGAACAATAGGTTTAAATCTCATTCAGTTTGGTCTTTTTCCCCCTTTAAAAATTATATAGAGAAAGGACGTTGACAGTTAAAGTTTGCTGAAAGTTATATATTTTTTTACTCCTGCAGACTAGCCTTTAATAACTTACAGCTTGCACTTTTCTCCTCCCTGCTGAAAGTGAAGTGCAGTGAAAACAAAAAGCCAGGAACTGGAACCCTGATTACACCACTTATTGCTAGCTTTGTGATCTTGAGCAAATAATTTTAAAAAGTCTGGAGCCTCAGATTCCAAAACTATAAAATAAGGATAAATGAATTAAGGGAACCTCTAAACTAGAATATAAGCTCTAGAGAAAGAATGGTGAAGATCTTAATCTCTGTTTCTTGCTCACGGGCACACATATGTGCACACACCCCCACACACACCTAGCCCAAAGTAGTAATACTTAACATATAGTGGGAGTTCAATATTTTTTAAAATGAACGAAAATACTAGTGCCCTCACTTCTCTCATCAACATTAACCCTCTTCTATAGTGATTTTCTTCTTCTTCTATAATTTTCTGAAGCCTTCAGGGAATTCTGTTTTGTCCTTTTAAGCTGTTTCTTCCCTTTCGTTGGCTATTATTAACTATATATTATTCAGAGGCGGTACCTTTTAAGTAATTTCTCTAATACCACCCACTTACTTCTAATGTAGTAGGTAGGTGTGGAACAGATAGAATCTAAGATTCAGGGCAATTCGTGCACTTGCTCACCGCCACTAGTTCGCCTTTTAACGATAGCGAGGCCCTGAACTCAGCCCTCCCCAGAATACAACTTTCAGGAGACGCCGCACTCCCCATTCCGTCTTCGCTAACAAGAGACGCCTGGGTGGGAAATCCTCGGCTTCAAAAGTTAAGGCGTCGCTTACGCTCGCCTCTCACAGAATAGAGGAGTGCGTCCCATGAAAGAAACACTCAGTTTGGGCAAACAGGAGGGACTTCGGGCTCCTCCGTGCGGCCCGAGAGCCAGTCACCTTAACACCTGGCCAAGCTCGTGAGAAAACAGCGCTCTCTAATCCCCGGAGGGAAGAAGCTAAGGGGTGCGGCCGTCTACAGGGTCGGAGCAGGAGGGGGATGTCAAGTTCACGACAATACGGGGAGACCATACGAACAGTGTAACCTGACCTTTTAAATCACGGCTACGACCACCCTCACCCGCCTCCATCCGCGCTTGATACAACCACAGCTTAGTACCGGACCCTAAAAAAAGGAACGCGGCTCGCCCCTAACCCATAAATCAGACAACCACTGCCTGCTTATTGGCTGCATCAGCATCTCCTTCACCCTCATTGGCTATCCGGGACGTAAAGCCTCCCCTCACGAGGGAACCCTCCCGTACGGCGGCACCCCCAGCTTAGCAACCTCTACCCCGTTACTAAAAAGCCCGCCCCCCCCCCTCCGGATAGCGACCCCCAAGGCGCTCGGAGTTTTGCCCCACGGGGTCTTACCGTGTAATAGGAGAGCAACCCTGCATTGTAGTCCAGCACAAACCAACGGTACTGCCAGCCCTTCATCACGTTAGTCCATTTACTCAGCGGCCCTTCCATGATGGACGCCATCTTGGGAGCCGCCAATGACAACAAACGGCCTGACGTCACTCGTCTATAAGGCATTAACCATGTGGGGGCGGGGCCGCCGCGGGAAGAGGTGGAGCCGGGGCGGCGCCAGTTTCTCGTAAACTCTCCCTCCCATGCCCCCAGCTATCAACTTCAAACAAGCTTTCTTGGGGCGTCAGTTGTGTGCAGAACTGGGTGCCAGGGATGTGAGGAATGCAAGCATGATACCGTTAAGATTATTTATTAACATAACTAATATTATTATCCATGATGATACCTTACAGGTCCCAAAGATTTCACATCTGATACTTATGCATTCATTTCACAAATTCATTCATTTAAGAAATATTTGCTATTTTGGCGCCTGGGTGGCTCAGTCAGCTAAGAAATACTTGCTATTTTTTGGTTAGATACTCTTAGGCTTTGGGGATTCAGCAGAAACTTCATGGGGGTGGAAGGGAACAAGCAAAATAAATAGTAAATTGTGTAGTATATTAAACATGGTTAAGTGCTATGGAGAAAAATTAAGCAAGGAAAGAGGCAGAAAGTGGGAGATGCAATTTTCAATTCCCAAATAGAGACGGCTTGAATGAGAAGGTAACTTTTGAGCAAAGATGTAAAGAAAATGAAGGAGGGAACCTGGGAGAAGAGCCTTCCAAGGGAAGGAATAAAAAGTGCAAAGACCTTTAGCCTGGCATGTTGAAAGAATAGCAAGTTCAGTGTGAGTGGATGTCATGAGCTCACTATGGAGTGCATACACAAGTTGTGTCTTTCCCCTATGTCGGCTTTATTCAGTCATAAAGCAAAGTTAATCACAATTATAAAGCAGGTTCAGGATTCCAAATTCAATGACGTTTCACCATGTGATTAAACTTGGCTTCTTAGCACACAGAGCAGGACAGAAGATAAGCCACACCACAAACAAGATTACAGAAAGGTGTTGAGGAACAAACACAAAGTCAGTCTGTGGGTGCACAGTTGAGATAAGGCCTCAGTCTGATCCAACTCTCAGCACTTAGAGCATGTTATACTCAAGTAGTAAAGAATCAGTGCTGTTAGAGATCAAATTGAGCAAGCCTTTGGCAGCAGTTGCCTTTTTTAAGTGGTCAGACATATAGAGGTCACGTCTGAAGAGTCTGCTGCAAAAATCCTCTCCTTTTCGAAGGCATTGTTCCCAGTTCTGGGCTATCAGCTGATGCTGGTCCCAGAGATCTCTCCTAGGTTCTGTACCTTTAACTACTTGTCTGATTGCTTGACACAGGCTCCTGCTTGAAAGGAGTGACCCCATTTTGCTCCCTACAGTGGAACAGGGATCCAGGGAGAAAATTGTAGGAGACAAGGTCAGAGAAGTAAGGGTAGATCACTGAGAGCCTACAAGGCTGTTATATTAGGCACTGTTCAAGGTCCTGGGAAATGCAATAGTGAAAGATCCAGAAAGGTTGCTTGCTTCCTAAAAGCTTAAATTTGGTGATGAAAAGCAAACACTAACTAAAAAAGTAAGTAAGAAAAATGTCTAATACTGATTTAAAACAAATGCCATATAATTTCACTCATATGTGGTATTTAAGAAACAAAACAAAGAAAAAAGGGGGAAACAATAATAACAAAACCAGACTCAAATACAGAGAACAAACTAATGGTTTGCCAAAGGGGAAATGGGTGCCAAAGGGGAAGGAAGGATGACAATAAATAAAGAGGATTAAGAGTACACTTATCTTGGGCACCTGGGTGGCTCAATCCTTAAGCATCTGCCTTCAGCTCAGGTCATGATCCCAGGGTCCTGGGATGGAGCCCCCAGATCAGGCTCCCTGCTCAGCAGGAAGCCTGCTTCTCCCTCTCCCACTCCTGCTTCCCTCTCTAGCTGTGTTTCTGTCTGCCAAATAAGTAAATAAAATCTTTTTTAAAAAAGTAAACCTAATCTTAATGAGCATGGAAAATTGTATAGAATTGTTCAATCATTATATTGTCCACCTGAACCTAATAGAATACTATATATCAATTGTAGTTCAATAAAAATAAAATAAAATAAAAGAGCAACTCTTCTGGACATTCTCCAGATTAAAAAATATATATCTATGTTAGTTGACTATATATGGATTTATTGGATTTCTTAATGGATTTATTTTTAGGTTTTCAATTCTGTTCCATTGGTCTATATATCTGTTTTTATGCCAATAAATAATTTTTTATTACCATAGCTTTGTAATATAGTTTGGAAATAGGGAATGTGATACCTCCAGCTTTGTTCCTCTTTCTCAGGATTACTTTGGCTATTCAGCGTCTTTTGTACTTCCAAACAAATTTTAGAATTTTTTTTTCTATCTGTAAAAAATGCCATTGGAAACTTAATAGGCTTTGCACTGAATCTATAGGTGACTTTGGATAGCATGGACATTTTAACAACATTAATTCTTCCAGTCCACAAATACAGAATATCTTTCCACTTATTTGTGTATTCTTCAATTTCTTATGTTGTCTTACAGTTTTCAGAGTACAAATCTTTCCCTTCTTGGTTAGATTTCTTCCCGAGTATTTTATTGCTGTTGGTGCAATTACTGTAAGTGGGATTGTCTTCTTTATTTCTTTTTAAGATAATTCATTGTATGTACAGACAGTACTGATTTTGGATATTGATTTTGTATCCCACAACCTTACTGAATTCATGGATTAGACCTAAGGTTTTTGGTGAAGACTTCAAAATTTTTTATTCAGTTAAATCATGTCATCTGCAAACAGAAACAAATTAACTTCTTCCTTTCTAATTTGAATACACTTTATTTATTTTTCTAGCCTGGTTGCTCTGGCTTAGGACTTTCAGTACTATGGTGAATAGGAGTGGTGAGAATGGTTATCCTTGTCTTGTTCCTGATCTTAGACCTGAGATCATGACCTGTACCGAAACCAGGAGCTGGATGCTTAGCTAACTGAGCCACCAGTACCCCTCACTCATGATTAAGCCCTTTCTATGTGCCAGGCTTTTAGGATAGTCACTGAAATTACTCAGAAGAGTAAGATTCCTCCCTGAACATGAGGAAGTCTAATGCAAAAGAACAATAGTACATAAGTACTTTACACTTCTTCCCGTAATCCAATGTTCCCTCCACTGAATTCACTCTTAAGACTCCTAGATAAATAAACATGTAGTTATATAAGATATTATGGGGAAATGCTGGGAGAGATACATATTTATTGTTTTCTCTCCCACTTCAAATGCAATCTCCAGAAGAATAGAGATTTTATCTGTCTTGCTTATAACTGTGCACCCAGCAACCAAAGAAGTAACTGAAATATGGTTGGGTCTTCATAAATGTTAATTGAAAAAATACTCTCTCCTCCTCTGCAAAGAACTTTTTATCTAGCTCAATTCAGCAGTTCAATGTATTAAAATTGTATAGAGCATGGGTGCCTGGGTGGCTCAGTTGTTAAGCATCTGCCTTCAGCTCAGGTCACGATGGCAGGGTCCTGGGATCCTGCTCAGCGAGAAGACTGCTTGTCCCTCTCAGACTACCCCTGCTTGTATTCTCTCTATCCCTGTCTCTCACTCTCTATGTCAAATAAATAAATAAATAGATAGATAAATAAAATCTTTAGAAAAGCAAAATAAAATTGTACAGAGTGAAAGACACTGGTTATGGATATGTGGATGCAGTCCCTTCCCCCAGAAAGTTTCTAGTCTAGTGGGAAGGATGGGTCACACATACAAAAGTCAGAGGAAAATAAAACTCATCAAAGAGATATGAAGAAAATGCAACTAGAAGTCATAGAAAGGAGAAACTTGGCCAGGGAATTCAAAGTGATGGTCAATCAGCAAAGGTGCTTACTAGGAAAAGGCCATTATATGTTTATAATGTACATATATACATATAAACATATTTTTCCTACAGTCAAGAGTCTGTCTGACTATTGACAATTCAAGAATTTAAGTTCTTCATACTATTCATTGCAAACTAGAATTTATTTTTTTTTATTGTTACTAAATTTTTTTTTCCAGTGTTTCAAGATTCATTCCCCATTCCCCACACCCAGTGCTCCCCACTTTAGGTGTCCCCAGTACCCACCACCAGGCTCTCCCATCCCTTACCTCCCTCCCTCCAAGTCCCTCAGTTTGTTTCTGTGTTCAAAATCTCTGTTGTTTCGTTTCCCTCCCTAGATTACCCTAGTTCCCATTTGCTTTCCTTCTGCCACTGTCCTCCAGTTTGCCCCTCATGCACCGCAAGTAAGTGAGACCATGCGATACTTGACTTTCTCTTCTTGGCTTATTTCACTCAGCATAATCTC
>PITA01008443.1:0-19818 GCA_004023965.1 Spilogale gracilis
TTTTACTGCTAGATCCCTAACTCCTAACACAATTCCTGGCGGGTAGTAAAAAGAAAAAAAAAAAAAGTAGTAAACATTTGTGGAATGAATACCTTTTTAAAAAACTTACACTGACATGGGGCTTCATCTCACAACATGAGATCAAGACCTGAGCCAAAATCAAGAGTCAGACAGTTAACTGACTGAGCCACCCAGGTGATCCTGGAATGAATTACATTTATCGTCACCTCTATTTAGAGAACACCCTGAAAGATAGATGTTCTCACAGTGAACTTGAATGTACAAAATGTAAAATCAATCTCTTCCCATGTTTGGGGGACAGATTTTTTTTTCTTAGCCCAGCCTGAGGTGAACTAGCAATGAGGGTGCCCACCCACAAGGTGGCAGCACCTGCCTGAATCTTACTCTAAATCCTTAGGCTTTAGTGATAGATGCCTAGTTGACTGACCTAATTTTCTGCTGGTGGGAGACTTGGCAGAATATTGGCATTTCGGTAGAGACAAAAGGAAACTTGAAAATTCTAGAAAGAAGATTCTGATTCCTATTGCTATACGTTTCATTTTGCCTCAAAAATCTGAGAGGACATTTTGGAGGCTTTGGAAGGGAAAAATTACATGATTTGGAATGAGTAGTGTCTGGCTTTGAATCCCAGATCTACTCCCTACCAACTCTGTGGCCTCGGGCAAGTTACTTGATTTCTGTGAGCTTTCCTCTTCTTTCAAGTGGAGACTATGACACCTGCCTTTCCGGATTATAATATAAAGCTCCTATATCATGGTAGGAGCTCAATAAATGTTAACTATTGCTCTCCATCCCTGAAGTATAAGGCCTTCCCCACCAGGGAGCCACTTTGAAGGTTTGCCTTCAACAGTCTTAGGGATTGCAGGTAGTGGTGTCTGAGCCTAGAGACTGCTGTGCCCCAGCCACAGAGATTGGGTGTGCTGGGCCTTTATTTGGGTTTTGATATTAAAACAACATAGGAAAGAATCTACTAGCTCACCCTTAAGACAGTTACATAGAAGTATATACTTTACCTGCCACAGTCAAAAACAGTTGTATTAGAGATTTCCTGACACTTTGGTGCACCTCTATTTTTCTGTGTAGACCCTTGAAAAAAATAGAAGTTTGTTGGTGGGAGAGTAGTCTCTATAGCAGAGATGGCATATTCTTTCTGCTTTCCTCTCCCATGCCCAGAACAGGCTTAATCAGTTTGTAGTGCTTTCTTGAGCCCAAATGTGATCCAGAATCCTTATCATGGAACTCTGGCTAGCCCCTACTATGGAGTTGGCATTGCCTTATGAAATGAATCCCATTTATATCCATGCCCTAAAGAATCAGTGAGGCAACAAAGTGTCTTCTGTGGGCCCTGAAAGAGTACAGCTCTTTACATTTTTCAAAGTCTAATGCCTTGGTAGGTATCATTGTTACATAAATGGGACCTTTCTCTCCATAGGGCACCATGATACTAGAGTGTTGTGCTTTGTTTCCAGCACTTTGCTCTAGAGAGCTCAGCTCCTTCTAAAGATGATCTATCTTTAAACTCATCCGTGGGGTTTTATAATACTGAGACAACTGACTTCGCAGCGCCCCGCCAGCATTGCCTCTTAAGGCAGAGCCTTAATCCAGGTTCTAAAGTCCCCTAGCCACTGAAGCATTTCAAAAACACTATAGCATTTGAGAAGCCAAAAAGCCTCCAAAATGAATGTACATTCATTTGTTCAACAAATATGAATCAAGTATCTACTTGGCAGACGCTCTTTTTTTTTTTCTTCTTTTAAGATTTTATTTATTTGACACAGAGAGAGACCACAAGTAGGCAGAAAGGCAGGCAGAGAGAGAGGAGGAAGCAGGCTCCCTGCTGAGCAGAGAGCCCGACGCGGGTCTCCATCCCAGGACCCTGAGATCATGACGTGAGCTGAAGGCAGAGGCATTAACCCACTGAGCCACCCAGGCACCCTTGGCAGACGCTGTTCTAAACACTGGTGATGCAGCAGTGAACACCAGAGACACACACCCCTTATGGGACTTTCATTCCAGTGGGTGGGTTTGCAGCCGTGGGCGGAGGCATACTCACATGCATTCCCAGCTCTCCGCTGTGCTCTGACTTGGGTAATATCTCCTCAGCAGTCCTCCTCATTGTTGGTTCTCGTCTGTCTCTGTTTTATCAAGGTGAAGAAATTGGCGTTCAGAGAAGTAAGTTAATTTTATCAGGGTCACACAGCAAGTAAGAGGCAAAGCTGAGCGTTGATCCTAGATCTGCTGACCTGAATTTAGGTTGAGCTCAAAATTGATTTCTTTGGTCATTGGACAGCAAGTGGGACTTTCCAGAAGTTTCAGTCAATCCGTTCTCTTGTCCAGTACACATCTGTTGAGTACCTTGGCTGAAGAGTGGGCAGTGCCATTTTAGAAAGCTACAAGTATCTTCGTATGGTAACACTTTTATTGTGTCTCTGCTTTTCCCGTTAAACTCATGGACATGCACAAGCCTATTCTGTCCTGGGAAGACTTAAACTAAGTTAAGAACAGGCTGCATTCCCTTTCTCTCACCGTCTTGTGTCCCAGGTTCGAATTGCCACAGAAGGAATCAATGGGACAGTTGGTGGAAGCAAATTGGCCATCAGACTCTATGTGGAAGTCATGCTTTCCTGCCCATTGTTTAAGGATTATATGTGTAAGGAGGACTTTAAGGTAAGAGAAATTGAAAATAAAATGGATATGGAGCCACTTCCTTCTGCCCCAGTTTCTCTTCCTGCTCTAGGTGCTGAAGAGGAGAGCAGTGTGGAGAAAGAGGCAGTGCCAGATAAACACCCTTTCCCTAGTAGGCTGCGAGGCAGTGCACTCAAAGGAGCATGCGCATTCTAGTTCTTTATGAAGTTGCCATGGGTCTTGGGCAAGTTAATGCCCTCTTGGATTTCAGTCTCCCTTCTTGTAGAATAAGGACAGGACACTTTGTACAATCTAACTCTAAACTTAGATAATGTTTGCTCACTTGAGGGACCACCTGGCTATTTCAGGGCATCACTATGTTTTTAGTAAACCTGGAATTACAAGACCAGCACTTCATGCCACATGGGGGATAAAGCTGCTGCTCTCACGCCCGAGCTCCTTTGTTTGAGTCACCTTGTGCTTTGGCATAGTAGGTGATAAAGGTGGGGAATACCTTACCTAGGGTTAGTGCTGGTGGGGGTAGGGAAAGAAAGGTCTTTGCCCCAGAGCAAAAGCTAGGGTATTATCTTATATAACAAAATCACTCATGGCATTTCAGTTTTCTATTTAAATGCTTATAGCCATAGAATCACCTTTTCAATTTAACATTTCTGTACATGGTAGGTATGCAATAAATATTTATTAGTGTTGAGTTATCTGAAACACTTTAGGCCCGAACTCCCTTTCCCCATTAAAGCATTAATTCTTACTTTGAGGTTTCTTAAGACTTCAGCTATCATACTATTACAAAACAGATATAATTCTTGTATTTGGCATTTGTCTTATATCTGGAGATGGGAGAGTAAGACTGTGTTCTGTTTTGCTTCTTATTGGCTAGACCAGCAAAGGAGGGGCTTGCTGTTTTCCAGAATTGCGTGTTGGTGTATTTGAAGAAATTGTGCCCATGGGGATCAGTCCCAATAAGATCTCCTACAAGAAGCCTGGTATGCCTGCTTTTAGAAGAAAAATTTTGCTTTTCTGCAGAGAGACAAAATTTGATATAGAAACAAAGGTGGTAGTCAGATACTCTGATCAACAATCCACTCTTTAAAACAGCTTTGGGGTATGGAATTTAAGAAACAAAGAAAAAAGAGACAAAAAAACCAGATTCTTAGGTACAAAGAAGACCTGGTAGTTGCCGAGGGAAAGTGGGTAAGATAGATAAAGAGGGTTAAGAGTACACTTACCATGATAAGCACTAAGAGTGATGTATTGCACATTATATTGTACATCTGAAGCTAATACAACATATGCTAATTATACTTCTAAAAAAGTCGCTCTGGAGTAGGTAGCCTATGGGTTATTCAGTGTCTAAACTGGTCTTGGGTGCCATGGCAATTGAAGACTCACCCTTTTGACTGAAGACTCAGAGTGCTCTTTTTCTTCTTGATGATTTGGCAAGAAGTTGTTTTCTTGTTCCAAAGATAGCAATCTGGGAAGAGTGTAATTATTACTTGTAAATAGTTCATCAACTGAATAACACACAGTCTTTTTTCTACAGGAAACAAGTGGCTTTCAAATCCAGAGTAGTTTGTTTGCAAGTGCTCTGGAATGTTCTCTTCCCCTTTTCCCCATGGTTACCATAGATGGTTGAAAGACATTTGGTGGGTTTTTTGTTTTTGTTTTGCTTTTTACTATGAAAAATTTTCAGACGTTAAAAAAAGTACAGAAAATAATACAGCGATCTCACATGTATGTGTCATTCAGCTTCAGCAATTACTCATTCATCGCCAGCTTTCTTCTAGACCCTGTCCCCTTCCCCCATCCTGGATCATTTTGAAGGGAATCCCAGTGTCACGTCATTACATTCATAAATATTTTAGTAAAGACCTCTAAGAGATAATCGGTTGAAAAAAAACTGTAAAACTGTTATTACATCTAAATAAAACATTTCTGATAGCAATTCCTTAATGTTCTCGAATATCTAGCCAGAACTTAAAATTGGCTAGACCAGCCAAGGAGGAGCATGCTGTTTTCCAGAACTGTGTGATAGTGTATTTGCAGAAATCGTACCCATGGGGCTCTCATAATTTTTTAGGGTTGTTTTTATTAGGGTTCAGGTAAGGTCCACTCATTGTAATGGGTCCCTGTCTCTTTAAGTCTCTTTTAACCTATACATTTGCCTCCCTCTTTCCCCTCCCCACTTTGTTTATTTTTTGAAGGAACTAGGTCATTTTGTCTATAGGGTTTCCCACAACCTGGCTAAAGCTGATTGCATCTCCTCTGTCCTCTGTATTTCCTATAGATTGGTAGTTAGATTTAGAGCAGTGCTAATAGAAATGTAATGTGAGGCACATATATAATTTTATGGTTTTTAGTAGTCACATTTTAAAAGTAAAAGGAAACAAGTGAATTTCATTTTAATATGCTTTAATGCAATGTAGCCAAAATATTTCATGTGTAATCAATGTAAAAAATGACTATTGAGATAGTTTACCTTTTTTTGTTTACTAAGTACTCGAAATCGTGGATGTGTCACCCTTATTCTAGCACATCTCTGGCCGCATCTCAGGAGCCTCTCATGTCCATGTGGTTAATGGCTATTCTGTTAGATACTTCAGATCCAGAGACTTGGTTAGAGTCAGATGTGACTTCCTTTTTTCCCCCTCAAGACTGCCTGATAGGTAGTATTGCCCTCTTTCATGAGGAAGCACAAAAGTCTGGTTGTCTCTGTTCACTTTCCAATGTGTAGGTATTTAAAAGAATGCTAGGGGTTAAGCCGGAGGAAAATGAGAATCAGATACAAATATCCAGGAGAAGAGACTCATACACAAGGAGAGAAGGGCCCAAAAGGGCTGTGTCTGCAGTGTCCCTACCTCAGAAGGATGACTGAAGAGCTCTTTCTTGGTTCTACTGGCCATTGCTTGGGAGGTTAGGGGAGAGTGGGCTCCAGGCCCTGCTGGGCCGCTTGCATTTGAGCCACATGCTATGAAGGCACCTCTTGTAAACATCCCTATGAGTCCCTGTCCAGTCAGCCTTCACAGGGCCAGGAGAGCAGCAGTGGGAAACAAGTTTGGTTCCCCATGGCACCTGATCAGTAGAAGTCTTAACATATTTCCATGCTTCTCATCACAGTCTTGAACCTCCCTTTGTGCCCCCCCCACCCCCCGTTTCAGGTAAAGTGTGATAATAATCAACTCTGGTCTCATTACATTCACCTTACAATTCTGGGTTGGGCAGGTAGGGATCCAAAGTCGTTGGCCACAATCTGGGGCCCCTAGCCCTGCCCAAGTACTCTGTAGCTTCAGGTGCTTGTTGGGGTTCCCCTCTGAGTAGAATGAGGCTCCTTTGGTGCCATCAGGCTCTACCATGAGTGGTGACTGCCATCCCCAGAGCTGTCCTTGAGGAGTGGTTACTGCCCACTGCTGAATTCACCAGAAGTTCCTCATAATCGACTGGGATGTCTGGACCTCAAAGATACAGGAATATTTCTGTTCTGGAAAGTCAGGAAGACCAGGTACCCCACCAGGCTGGGGTGCTCTCCTTTTAGTCTCTTTGGACTTGACTTACTTTGTTCCTCTCCTTTCTCTCCTGCCTCCTTTAGCTTTTCCCTCCTTCTCTCCCTCCTGCCCCACACTCTCATGTGTCACTCCTGCTGTCAGCCCCTCCTCTACCCTTTCTCTTTCACTCATGTGCACAGACTTAGATACATTCTTCTTGCCTTTTTGTATTTTTAAAGAACAGTCCAGCTTTATTCTGCAAATTTATACTCTCAGCTGTCAAGATTCTTAGCCTTGAACTTGGGCTTGCCTTTGTTACAGTCAAAGCCTATCGTCGAGCACATACATGGCCAGGCCCCTCCCTGTACAGTGAAAATAGAACACTGGCAGTATAGTGGGCCAGCGAGCCCACATAGCAGTTTGAAGTCTTAACTGTCTAGCTTTTATCACTGGGTTAGACCAAGCATGAGAAGGGAAAATTCTTTGACTAATCATTTCTAAACTTCCAGGTCTCCGTAGCGCTTATCTTTGGAAGAAGGAAAGTGAGGATATCTGGAATCACTGAATAATTTCATCATGGTCATCAGATAGTGTTATTTTCAGACACAGTTGCAATTATGAATAAAATAAAGGTTTGGGTGGAAGGACACAGAGCAACATCCAAGTCATCAGGTGGGGCTAGCTGTGATTGGATTTTGTTTTTTGTTTTCATCTTAAGGCAATTTTTGGTTTGGTTTTAGGAATCCATTTATCCCCAGGTGAATTTCATAAAGAAGTAGAAAAATTTTTGTCTCAGGCAGATGAAGAACAAAGTGATACTATCCTACTGGACTGCAGAAACTTCTACGAAAGCAAAATAGTAAGTAAGGACCAAAATTGAGGTCCGTGAAACAGTAGGTCTCCCCCTTCCCACATCATGGCAGGTTTGCCAAGGAATGCGGAGTATGCCTACCTGCGGCCAAGTCACCTTGATCCCCCTACACTGTTAGCAGCTTCGGAGAAAACCCCAGCCTTTGAACTCAGGACGTGGTGAGAAAGTCTAAGGAAAGAGGAATGAAAGCCATCTCGGCACATAATGTACTTCTTGGCTCCCACGTGCCTACCTCTGACATGTGTCAAGGATCCTGTAAGGCTGTTTTTGGGCAGCCTGTCCAGTTCCCTGAGGACTCGGGGAAAGATGGCCCACAGCCCACCAGCCTTGTTTCTGAGTTCCAGATCTTGAAGTTGAAAGGTCAGAGTGTAGGATGAGAAGAGCAGCTAGTAAGCACTCCCTTGCCCAGGGGCTCTGAGCGGGGTCGACATACCTTTTGCTCTTACCAGGTACATTTTTCTGATCATTTTCCTTCTGCTTTTCCTACATCGTAGGGACGATTCCAGGGCTGCTTAGCCCCGGACATCAGGAAATTCAGTTACTTCCCTAGCTACATTGACAAAAATCTAGAACTTTTCCGAGAGAAGAGGGTGCTGATGTACTGCACTGGCGGCATCCGTTGTGAGCGGGGTTCAGCCTACCTCAAAGCCAAGGTGAGTTAACACCCGTGGGGGCTCTGTGGGTGTGGGGGTAAAGAAGGCTCCGCCAAGAGCATGCATTGAGCTTTCCACCCCTCTCCTGCCAGGGATTTAGTTTTCCCTTGAATGGTCCCAGCAGAGTTTGTGGGTACAAAACCTCAAGTTCTTACATCTCAAGATGGGGAAAGCACTTCACGGTCTCAGAGCCTTCTCAAGTGCAGAAGGGAAAGCGTAGTTAACCTCTCCCTTTTCTTAATCCGTATGCTTGATCCTGAGAAGAACAAATTCCCATAACATGTTCCAACAGGTGTCTTTCTATATTTAGGGGGCAGCAAAAATAGCTGGGCTTCTCAGGACCTAGTGAAGGCCCTGACTGCTGTCATCACGCTCGTCTGTGGAGCTTCTTACCAGTCTTTGCCTGTCTCCTCAAATTCCGTCTTGTCTTTCCTCACACAGGGCGTGTGCCGGGAAGTGTTCCAGCTCAAAGGGGGCATCCACAAGTACCTGGAGGAGTTTCCCGATGGTTTTTACAGAGGGAAGTTGTTTGTTTTTGATGAGCGTTATGCCTTATCCTACAACAGTGATATAGTGTCAGGTAGGTCCGCACGGGCTGGGCCCTAAACTCGTGATCAGGCACGATCTCCATATAAGCAGTCTGCAAGGCTGGTCAGTACTGCTTATGTGAAGAAGAAAACAGGGAAAAGAAGTAACATAGTATGACCATTTCCCAGCAGAGTTGGAGAGGTAATGGTGGAGCACACAGAATCCTAGATCAGGAATCAGGAGGCCTGTCCTGGGTCCTGGCTTCCCTATTTGCCCGTTAGGCAAGAAAAACCCTGGGGACGAGGTCACTTGCTCTGCCTCCATGCTGGGAGTTGAACTAATAGACTGAAACAAGGGCCTTTACCAGGAGTTGTAGAATTTGGCGGTTCTGTGGGAATTTGGATGTGAAAATAAATATATCTTTATTTTCACCACCCCACACTACATGTAGCCCTTCCTTTGATTGTTAATGTAAGCAACAAATCAGTAATATTAGACGCACCAGTGCCTTTGTCAGCAACAGAAACCACAATATTTTCATGTATTACAGTTGCTGCAGACTTCTCCAGTCGCATTTATGTTCACCATTGTCTCAAAGTGGAAGTAGTTATTAGCCCCCGCCCTCACCTTATTTATTTAATGTGTTACTAAGTATCTTAACTATATTACGGATTTTTTTAAATGTTTTGATATTTTGTATTTCTATATAATTGGTTTCCTTTGTAATCCTGTGTATTTTATCTTAAGAACTTCCAGTTCAGGTGGTTTGTAGACACATGTGGTAGGTTAGGTACTTCGGAGTGGTGGCTGGGGCATGCCAACGTGGGAGCTGAACCCAGGGCCAACCCTGGAGGCAGGGGTGGCCGCGGGAGGCTGTGAGCTCAAGAGGACAGTGGTTTGACTGTAGTTTTAAATCCTCACCGATGTGGGGTACCAGATGAGGTCAGTAAAAGGAAGATGGAAATAATTCTTAAGAAAAGTGGCTCTTGCCCCTGGATGCCATAGTTTTAAACGAGAAAGGTCAGAGGCAGACAAGCCTAGTGGCTGCTGTAATTTTCTAGAACTCACGTGATTAGGGACTAAGACGGAATTACCACTGTGATAATGAGTAAGATTTGAGTATGGTTGCCTTCTCCTCTTCTTGATCTTTTTATTAATTTTAATGGCCTTGTATTTGTGTCTCATATTGAAAGCTACTCAAAATGTTTTAAAGCTAGATGGGAGTATAAATCATAAATAAGTAGAAATATATTGGATTTGAGAAATGTTACTGAGAAAATGTCGGCAGGATTTGATGGGTACTTGCATGTGTGTGCAAAGGTGGGGGAGAAGGCCCAAAGGTAGCTTAGATAAAACTAGTTAAGGAGACTTGAAGAATGATGTTGTCAATGCTAACAGGAAGTCAGCTGGAAAAAACGGGCTGAGAAAATAGATAATGGGAGTTTTTTAGGAATCAGGTGTCAGGTGTCCGCTAGCAACAGCAGGAGAACCTCAGGCTTGGGGCACAGACTGTAGGAGCTGAATATAGGTGTGGGATCATTTGTACTCACATAAGTTCTCTCCCATGGGAAAGGGAAATGATCTAAAGGAAAAAGACCATTGAACTGAGGGGTAGTTGGCCAGCTTTGGAATGAAGAATATTGACATCTGACTGATTTTGCTGGTTACGTTAACAATCAGAGGAAGTGCTACATTTAGTGCGGGGTGGTGAAAATAAGGATACAATTATTTTCCCATCCGAATTTTCTCAACCGCCCAATTCTACAACTTCTGGTTAAGACCCTTGTTTCCTATTTTCTAAATAGGAAAAAGAAAAAAATGAGTCACTGAATGTTGGAATCAGGAAGATAATTCCCAGGTGACCCTAATAGTGGGGGTGAGGACAGGAGACTTACTCTTTAGAAATCTTCCGAGGTATATTAGCTGATGTGCTAAGAGTGACATTTAGGATCTGGAGAAGTGCCTGTCTACATGTGTGCACATGTGTTTGCAACTGGGGCTTTTCTTTCTTCTCCAGAATGTTCATACTGTGGCGCCCCATGGGACCAGTATAAACTCTGCTCAACTCCCCGGTGCCGCCAGCTCGTCTTGACCTGCCCTGCTTGCCAACGACAAGGATTCACAGCCTGTTGTGTCACTTGTCAAGACAAAGGGAGGTGGCTGGCTTTGAGTCCCACCCAGAGCAGCTTTAAAGAGGAATGTGAGTGTACTGCCCGACGGCCACGCATACCCAGCGAACCGCCACGGCAGGTGCGGCTCCCCGTGAGCCCCAAGCCGAGGCCGGATGTCGGCGAGGACGGGCCACGCGTGTGTGAGCAGCAGCCGCCACATTTCCCGAGGCCTTCACAAAGCTGCTCACAGTGACCACGCACTGGAGAGCATCAGAGCTGCTGCCGCAGAAACGTGAACTTGAATGCCGGCAATGCCAGCATCGTAAACTGGGTCCTGTATCGGCCACCTGAGCTTCAGAGGGGCTGGGAGGAGGGAGTTGGGTGCTGATCTGACCTGAGACATTTGACGCAAAAGATGCCAGAGCACAGAAAAAGGTGAGCCGTGTAAAATCCCCACCGCTGCTGGGGGAGAGAGCCTGGAGCCTGGTAGCGGGTCGTGCCCTTTCTGTGCTGTGCCGCAGGCTGGTAGTAGTCGTTTGTCTTGTCGGCAGGTGGCAAAAGCATGAGTGCTATGGCCCTGGGGGGTGACTCCTCGGAAGCAGGCCACTCCTGCTACCTGCCGTCACCTACCGTCCACTCCTACCCTCATCTCTCTGGCAGCCTGGGAGACTAAGTCAGGATCTCTCCACTAGGGTATTTGACTCGCCTTCTGCTTGTAAATAAAGTTTTATTGGATTAGCCATACCCACTCGTTTACATGTGATCTGTGGCAGAATTAAATAGTTACAAGAGACCTTATGGTCTGCAAGGCCAAGAACATTTGCGATCTGGCCCCTTTATGGAAAAAAATTGCCATCCCCTGGTATAAACCCAACAGCTCACCTGATGGAGCAAGTTGTCTGAAAGGTGGGCCATCTCATTTTTTTACTAATTTGGTTTCTGTGAGCGGTCTCCCCCTAAGAGTCTTTGCTTCCCCCCCAGTACCCACACTCTTAGCTTTTAAGTACTACGCTTTTTGAAGGATTCATATTAGCTTGAGGACACTGATGCTTGGGCCATTTGGAGGTGACCGTGCCGGGATATAACCACCTTTTGTGTGAGGTCATTCGGCCCTGCTGGGGTAGTCTTCCTGCCTCTGGCCAACATGTCAGGCGCATGTCCGTGTCACACTAGCCACAAGAAACACACACACACGACCATCCATAGACCAACAGATTTAATACTATGTTGCAGTTTCCAGTGATGCAGAATACAGCTGCAGTCGTGTTTCAAGGAGAAGCCTAGCGGGGCTGGCCGTCCCAACAGCATGGCGCCGCTCCCGGGCCCATCTGCAGCCTCAGTAGACACTCTGCCATAGTGGTGGGGCCCTGGCTCCACGTCTGGCTACCCTGTACTGGCCACGTCATTACAGTTCAGTGTGCAAGACTTTGCCTTTCTCATCAAAAGCCTCTGCTAAGTGCTCTGCAGCTCAGTCTGTGCTCGTCAGCTCTTTGGCCTGTCCTTTATCATAAGATTTGCTGAATCACTCAGGAAAATAACTCCCAAGCAACAGAAATGCTAGTTTAACTGGCACTGTGGCATATTAAAAGGCACAAGGGCATAGTGGCTTAACATTTTTGCTGGATCCCAAGAGGTGCACATGATGTTGAAAAGGGATCAGGCAGAGACACCATTATCACATTCTCAGAATCATCATCTTGGGATGGGTTTGGCCAGGGTTTCCTAATTCTTTAATATCTGGATTTTCTTCACCATTGGCCTTCAGAGGCTTACTTTACAGGCATGAAATCAGTGGCGACTTGTCTAATAAGTGATGTGACACATGGTTGAAGTCTATAAGCATAGCTGCGATGGACTAGAAATTTCTTAGTGTTTTACCTCACGTTAGCCACTGGACCACTGTGCAGTGTGGGAAGGTGTTTTCAAGTATCTGGCCATAGGTTTTCACATCGTTGTGGTCGACATTCAATAAGGAAAACATTCTTTCTGATTCCAATATCAAATTGTAAATAAATCCCAGATGTTCATAAAGAACACTCAGGGAAATGTTTGTGGCCTGGGATTGGTAAAGAAAGGATGGCTCTTGAAACCTGAACTATTTCACCATTGGCTTTTTCATCATTTTCTCGTATTCAGCGAAAGGACTCTCACGTTCCCCGATTCCTGGCAGAGATCTGTGGCTTCAATCTCTCTTTCTCGGAGGGCACAATTATGTTGCTGACCCAGTAATCAACTTGGCAACTTTAATCTTGAGGTTCTTCAAATTTAAAGGAGGGTTAATAAAGAACGGTGATCTGTCTGCTAAATACCTAAGATCAAATTCATAATAAAGTATTTTGTAATGCTTCTCAGCCATGCGGAAGAATGGGCCGTTTGTTCCTGTGGCACACATTCTAAATACCCCTGAAACACCACGCAGCAAGGCCACCGAAGCTGGGGTCCCAGGGCTAAGTCCTGCTGCTAGAACATCTTCAGTAAGATCTGTCGGTTTGGGCTCTTCTTAGTTTTTAAATAATGCCAGACTGAACTTCTGTGACTAAAGAAAAACTTCACATTAACCATAGTTTATAAAATTTTCAACTACAACCACTAGTTAACCTAAAACCTTAGTGCATAAAGAACTGAACCATGGAAGGGTTTTGTGCCGGCCCTTTTGCCTCCTGGCTTTCGCTACAGAGCACAGCTTATCAGTAGGACATGTGCAGTTCAAAGGCGCCGTCGTCCCCTCCGCACACTAGACGCCGCTCCGGACCTTGGGAATGATGGGCCCAGTCAAATCTGCGAGCCTCCTCTTCCTCACTGGAAAGGAATGGAGAGGAGAAATAAGGCAGTTGACCCTGGGTGCCGGGAACCACCTCTGTGGCTCTGAGAAAGCCCTGTGAAGCTTCTCTATAACTTTTTGGTTAGCAAGGTCTTAAGTCTGTTGTTATAAAGGTCGGTTATGTGTGAGCTATGTACGCGCCTTCCCACTGGTCAGCGGTCCCTGATGAGGGTCTGTGGTCAAGCTGACTCATTCATACGTTACTGCTAAGCCTCTGCCCGCACAGGCATAAAACCCACTTTATCCACCTCCACTGTTTGCTTTTATGCCAGAGGCCCTGCAGTTGATGATCTTTCTTTCCTCCCTCTCAGTTCAGTTATCTTAATGAGAGTAGGGTCTTACCCTGCTGGAATCATTTCCCACAGCCCTTAGAGTTCCCGGCCTGCCTCTGCCTTGTAAAAACAAAACAAAACAAAACAAAACAAAACTAGTTTCCACCCTGAAGATTACCCTGCAGTATCTGTGTCCCTAACTGTTAACCTTGACATTTTCCCAGAGGCAAGACAATAGAAGCTCAAATACTGTTCACAGAACAAAGTGGTTAAATGCCTGAAGGGGAAAGCACTAGCCAGGAGGCTGCAATTAGGATGATGGAGGGGGGAAGGGGGACCCAGTGTTGTAACACGGGAGAGTGGTGTTTTGTTTTTTTTTTTAATTTTTAAAGATTTTATTTATTTATTTGACAGCGAGAAACACAGCCAGAGAGGGAACACAAGCAGGGGGAGTGAGAGAGGAAGAAGCAGGCCTCCCGCTAAGCAAGGCGCCCAATGTGGGGCTCGATCCCGGAACTCTGGGATCATGACTTGAGCCAAAGGCGGATGCTTAATGGCGGAGCCACTGAGGTGTCCCCAGGAGAGTGTTTTGAAGTGAATTATAGTGTGTATAGATGAAGACGAAGCAGTGAGCTAGATCAGCCGCAAGAGAAAGGTCCAAAAGTCCGGAGAACCATTAGGTGGCAGCCACGGAGGCTGCTGGTGACTGCGGTGTAAGAGGAAAGAAGTCTATCTATACTTAGATGTCTTCCAATTCCGGGAACTGAGCCGGTAGACCTGCGGCCACCAGATCGCCACATGTGAGCTGCACCAAGACCCGGTCAGCTTAAGCAGAGCGTAACAGAGCTGAAGCACCCAGGAAGGGGTGGTATCGGGTTGTGGCTGGGAGCCGGGGCACACAACTCCCCCAGTCGGGGCCTGGAGTTCAGCCTGTCCTGGAGCTCCTACCCACCCCTCCAACCCGTCAGAGAACAACGAAAGCAAATTAGTAGACTGTCTTCCAGGAGAGAAGACACTGCATCCAGCCCAGGCCCTGGACAGCATCAGAATGTCCAGCAGCTTGGGAGAGAAGGTCAGGGAACAAAAACCAAAACCCAAAGAGCAGAAAAGTTTCACCCAAATTGACCAGAGAGTTTACATGAGCCAGCCGCTTAAGTGTCACCACGTTAGTTATGCGAGCATGCCCCAAAGGGCTGTCCTCATTCATTACCCCTCTTTACCAAGACCTCACCAGAGCCCCACACCAATTCTGGAATGTCAGCGTCATTTTTCCCATGTTAGGGAGCAGGAAAGTATGGTGGAGAGCCTACATTCATGCCCGAAGCAACAGAGCTGCTACTACACAGAACCAGGGTGTGTACTCATCTGGAGCCTCAGGCCAGCACCTCCCTCAGCACAATCTGTCTACCTAGGACCCACACAGCTGATTCCCACAGGGGTATCAGCTCCTTTCCCCTGGAGAACAAAAGGGAGCTAGATCCCCTAAGAGCTAGCGGCAGAATCAGGGCGGGAACCTGAGTCCCCAGCCCGTGACTCAGGGTATAGAAGGGTCCCAGGTTTCTTTCTCTGCCCACGTGCCCTCTCTGTGCACCCTGGGCAGGAGCCGTGCAGCCCCCCAGCACTCTGATGGGGACTGGTTGGGGAGAAGGGCAAGGCTTCCACTTAAGTATTCTTTTCCATTTTAATGATGAAGGAAATCGAGGCCAAGAGAGGGAAGTAAATTGGCCCAAGTCGTGGGGATTAAGTGACAAAAGCAGAAGCCAAGTCTCCTAACATCTTCCTTCAATTCAATCTGCTTTTTACTTCCATTAAAGTAAAATCCTTATCACTGCAACTGCCAGACCTGTTCACCGTCTGAGCCAAAAGGAATCTTGAGTCATGTGGACCAACCTCTCTCTGCTGCTGGAGCTCCTTCCGCTGCTTCCTGCCAAGTTCGAACACCTCCATCATGTCTTTGGGAAGCATTTTAAATTTATTTATATGCTCAATAGCATTCACTGAGGGCTGTTATGTGCCAAACACAAGGATCAGAAACAAAGATCTAGCTCACCAGGGCACCAAGCTATACCAACAGTGCATCTGATAAAATAAGTGCCCTGTAGCTCGCTATCAAGCATGAGGCATACTGAATGATACGGTCAGAAGGATGGCAGGGAACGTGTGCACTGAATCCACAAGGATAAAGGGTAGACTGAGAAGGGAAGGGGAGGGTTAGGAGTCATGGCCCCCTACAGAGAAATTTTGGCCTGGGTCACTGGGAGGCACTCAAGCTCTTGGGACCAGGTGGTGCTAACACGGCGTGAGAGGACAGTTCATCAGGGGTGTCGACAGAGAAGTCCAGCACGTCCTTAGCACGAGGGGAGCCGGGGGGCACAGGCGCCGAGTCAGACTGTACTTCAAACCCCACTTCCACCCACTGACTGCAGGTAACCCTACCGACTTCTCTGGACCTCCACTTCCTTCCTGTAGAGTGGGGATAATAATAGGACTTAACTCACCTGCTTGTTGGGGACCTCACGTGAGTAAGACCGGAAGTGTTCACGGCAGCACCTGGCCCTCAGGAAGGGCCATGTACATATCAGCTATGACGACTGAGCAGCGTGGGAGCCCAGCAAGCATACTAAGCAAGGTGACAGAACAGACTTGGGGATGGGCACTCCGGGACAGGTGCTGGCCCACAGAAGTTGCAGGACAGGAGGCGAGTTTGCTGAGGGCTTGACATGAGGCAGGGCAATGGGGAAGGCCAGGAGGGGACTGACTGCCTGGGGTGGGAGCAGCATTTTAGACAGAGGCCCAGCTTTCTGGCTTGGATTGCTGGGAGGAATGCAATACCCTTTGTATTACTAGTTTTGGGGAATGACAAAATTGATTTGGGGTGCATGGTGTCTGGGGTGCTTCTTAGAAAAGTCTTTCTTGAGAACACAGTAGAAGAGCGACTTTCCCAGGAAGGGGTGTTTTCTGCTCTGAAACAGGTTAGCTCTCTTCCCCATGTCCCCTCCACACATACAAAGGTCTCTACTTGGAGTTGGCGGTTCCGATTTCATTAAGCAGAGAGAGGCGGCAGATTTATAGGACCTCAGCTATAAATAGTGTAGAGGTGGGAGTCATCTGAGGTACGGCTCTGTGAAACACAGATGGGGACCCCCGGCTCCTCCCTGACACCACCGTGCAGCTCGGTGCCCAGGATGGGAAGGACCGAAAACACACCAGCCAGAGTGCGTCCTGGCAGGCTGCACATAAGCAGAGGCAGTGGCTGACCTCCGGCCTCGGGGACCGAACATCCTCCAAGGAAGAGCCCACCCACCCTGCAGGCAGGCAAACCCAGCACCAAGGCCAGCCCCATGCCAGGAGCCAGCAGGACGCAGGCCGGGGTGGGGAGGAAGCTGGAGAGGCTGGGCCCCGCCTGCCCCGTGCTCCGCGTTGCCGCAGCAAATACCATTAACCAGTGGCTAAGTACAGCCCTCGGAGGCTCTCGGGATAAAAATACTCAGCTGGAAAGCATAGAAGCTGGTCTGCGTCATCGGAGCCCTGAGAGTGAGATGAAAGTACTGTGTTGGAAAGAAAGGACTTTTTGCAGGAGCGTTTCTGATGCACTATTTGAATCAGAAGCATTTCTTTGACAAAAATTAGCAGATGGGCACAAACTGGCCTTTAAAGCTAGAAATCCTACTTCACCCAGCAGCACTCAATGTTGCGCGTAATCACTTAAGCGATTTCTGCTCTAAGTCCCTTGGTGGGAAACCCCAAGGGAACAGCTGCACAGTCCCCTGGGCTAACCCCGAGGCCCATTTCGATCACCTGCCAGTCCTGTCCAGGAAACTGCCAGTCTCACCTCCAACTGCTTTCATCACCAAACTCCTGGTCCAGCCTTTGTCCATGCTATTCCTTCTGCTTGGCATGGCCTTCCCTCCCTTCTCTGAGTTCCTATTTTTCCTTCTAGGTCTAACTCCCTGTGATAGTCCCTCCAGTTCTTTTGACTCTTTCTGTCTCTCCTAGCTGAAATACTAGGTCCTCCCACCTTGCCTTTGCCTGTGCTAGTGCCCCCACTGAGAACACCTGACCTCCCCCACAATCTCTCTTTTCCCTGCAAGGCTGGCTAAAGGCCCATCTCCAATGAGGACACTTTGCTTAACCAGTCTCTGTCCTCTTAAGTCACTTCCTCACATTGTCTGGGCACACTTTGCAGGCATTTTTGAATTTTTAGGCACACCTTGAGTCTTTTCTCTCCTAAAAGGTCATAAGATTCTAGAGTCAAGCCAGAAGGCAAGACTTTCTGCCGCCCTTTACGTCCCCTGGCACAGTCCTGGGCACACCAAAGTCGCTTCCAAAATGCTGCTGTAACTAACAATGGGTGGGACTTGGCTAAGCCACTCCCTTAGAAGGGCAGTTCTGCTTCAGATTCCCCAAAAGAGAACTGGGGGCTGAGTCTGAAGGCCATTCCAGCTCTGGCACGTTAGAATCCCGCTGCCCTGGGGCGCCTGGGTGGCTCAGTTGGTTAAGCAACTGCCTTCGGTTCAGGTCATGATCCTGGAGACCGGGATCAAGTCCCACATTGGGCTTCCTGCTCGGCGGGCTCCCTGCTCAGTGGGAAGCCTGCTTCTCCCTCTGTCACTCCCTCTGCTTCTGTTCCCTCTCTGGCTGTGTTTCTCTCTATCAAATAAATAAAATCTTTAAAAAAAAAAAAAAAAGTTTTAAAAAAAGAATCCCGCTGCCGTAACCTCAGAAACTGCTGGGAATAGGAGTCGGGTCTGGGTTTTGGAGTTACAGACTCTCAGGACTGGGAGAGTCCTCAAGGGCCAGATCATCCAGTCCACAGCTAATTCGGGTGCCCCTCCCCCACCGCAGCACTCCTGACCCTGGTCACCTGGAACCTGTGTCCCTAGTAAAGGTCTCCAGGCCATTTTGCTACTGGAAGACAAAAGCTGGTGACCCCTGGGATAGGCAGCCAGGGCCACAGTTGAAGCTTCATCAAACTGGGAGGGGAGGGCGTCTGGGTGGCTCAGTGAGTTAAAGGCTCTACCATCGGCTCAGGTCACGATCTCAGGGTCCTGGAATCGAGCCCCGCATCAGGCTCTCTGCTTGGCAGGGAGCCTGCTTCCTCCTCTCTCTCTATCTGCCTCTCTGCCTACTTGTGATCTCTCTGTCAAATAAATAAAAATTAAAAAATAATGAACTGGGAGAGGAAAATGTAAGGCTACAGTATATCAGAACGCAGGGCTTTGGAGTGCTGGCTCTGAAGCCACATCCCAGCCAAGCCAAAGGCCCTTAGACTGCTGGCCTTCCTCCACGGCTCAGTGTAAGCCATCACCTCTGCACTACCATAATAACAACTTGTAATTATTTGTGTTTGCGTTTATTTCAAATAAGGGCACGTCAGATAAACCTGAATACTAGGTGCAACTTTATTTCTTTGTTTTATGGACTTTTCTAGATCGGCAACTCTAGAAAAAAAAGGGGCACCTAGAGTGAGCCATGAATGACTAACTTCTGGACCCAAGAGCAGGACCCTGTATTGCTTTATAGGACTTTGACACATGCTTGTTGATTTGAGTAGCTCAATTTAAAGTGCATGTGTGTGTAGCTCCGTGGTTATCTGTGCATGGGCTCTGTGAGTACCTGCCGTGTGCATACACCCCCACGCCCTCCCCTCCATTCTTCCAAGCCTTCCAGGTAATAGCCTCAGACACATGACTAGAAAGTGACATAACCTGAATTTTGAGATGTGCTTTAGTATTAAACCCTTTGCATTTTACTGAGTGTTAGAAACAAAAACCAAAAACCCCATGTGTAGGACATGCTTGAATTTGATGAAAAGCTCACTGAAGACACTGTCCTTTAGAAAACATCGTTATTTCATAATTCAATCTCAAAGAAGCTTTCCTTTTCCTTTTTTCCTTTCTTTCTGAGCTTGTTATACTTCCTTCTCTTCTGTAATGAGTATTGTAACTTGGTTCATCTTCTTGCCTTGGTTCTTGAAAACTCAGCTTTAGCTATAATGATCAATTATGTTAACATATTAGACCGACTCCTCTTTTTGTTGTTTTTTTTTCCTACTTCCCCGACAGCCTCAGCAGGCATAGTCCTTTTTGGACACTGTATCAAATCCTTTCAGCAGCCAGCAGGAATACAAGTCATAAATACTTGGAGAGCGTGAAAGGAACAGGCACCTGTAAGTCAATGATTGATCTCAATTTCATTCAGCTGACTTGCACACCTATTTGGCCCACGCTCATCAAAAACGATGGTGACATTTTCTTTCCTTTCCTTTTTAGAAAAAATATAAGCTTTGCTTTTAATTGAGATGAAATTAACGTAAGCTGCTTACGTTATGAAGTCAACATTTTTAACTTTTACCTTGAAGGCCCTGTGAAGTCTCCTGGTCGGCGGCTTTGGGGGCTGGGACTAGAGCCAGATCC
>PITA01008443.1:19918-84531 GCA_004023965.1 Spilogale gracilis
GGGGGGGGGGGGGGGGGGGGGCGGCTGGCCAAGCGCCGATACAGAAGCCAAGGAATTGTGACCAACGTGAAAGTCAGGAGTCGGACCCAAGAAGAGAAGGTATCAGTGAGATATTCCCTGCCCCGCCGTACCGCTCCCCTCCGCTCCGCCCCGCCCCGCAGGACCGGCGGGAACAGGATACAGGTGGGCGGGTCACTCACCAAGGTCGTTGTTGTTCATCATCGCGTTGGACGCCCGCAGCCGGGGCCCCTGCTGGGTAAAGTGGTAGCCGAATTTGAGAAGCGTGGCGTTCTTTTCCAACATGCTCACGATCTCCATTTCCACTTTGTTGCCCAGAGGCTGGCTCTGTGATGAAGCAAAGAACAGCAGTCACCACTCATCCCCCTTCGCAGGACCTCATCTCTATGCGCAGATACTCGGCGTGGTGGGCGGGAATTTTAGCCACTCCTTCCACCTCACCGAGAACGGGGAATTGAAAGTTTGGAGAAGAGGAAGGGTCACACAGCCAGGAGCCAATGAACTAGGATTCGGGCCCTGCTGGACGCCAAAAACAGAGCTTTCCTAGAAAACTCGAGCAGGAGGGCTTTCTTTTCAAATGAACACGTCTCAAGGAAACGAACAATTCTCCTCTCTAGGCTCTATTCTATACTAATTAAATCAGAATGTCTGGGAATAAGACTCAGGTGTCCGTGGTTTTTTCATACTCCCAGGTGATGTCAATATACAGCCAGGTTTGGTAACCAGCCACTTAGACGAATCCCTTCAATTTACAAATGATGAAGTTGAGGCCCAGAGAGGGAAAAAGGTTTGCCTAAGGACACACAGTAAATTGGGAATGCCCAGAGTTTGTTTTCTAAAGCCTTTCTCCCTCTGATAATTCCCCACTCCAAGTTCTCTAGGGACAAAGACTGAAAGAAAGCAAAAGAAAAGGAAGACAAACTTTACAATATACAATATAGTGTTGGGAAGGATACAATGAGGACGTTCATCAGGCTTGTTTATAATATTGGGGAAAAAGGGTGGCAACTTCATCCAGAGAAGGTTGCTCAAATAAGTGATAGTTGAGCTTTATAAGAGAACATGAGAGCTGTCAGACAGTGATGCAAATCTTTGGTCACAGGTCTGGAAAGATGACCACAAAACAATATAGAGAGAAAAGCCTAGTAATAAAACAGGTCATATTTAAGTAAAGTTACCTGTTCTTCCATACACATATATATGCCTAATGATTAGAAGAGGCCTGCAGGTGTCCTGGTGGTGGTGGGATTTAGGAGAGCTTTTGTTTCTTCTTTATATCTTATTGAGTTTTCTGTTACCATGTATAATAAGATACTACAAAATAAACATAAGCTTAAAGATGTTTGAAAAGACAGGGAGAGCAAATTAACATCATATCAAGGCTTAAAGACGTTCCCCCTAAGGGCAGGAATAAGACAAGAATGTTCCCTTTCAACAAGACTGACCTGGGGGTTCTAGCCAGGACAACAGAGCCCCCATCGCCCATCTTGCCCACCCTTCACCCCTCACCTCTGGCAACCACCAGTCTGGTCTCTGTATCTATGAATTTGGTTCTTTTCTGTTTTTGTTTCGGTTCCCTGTACCAGCAAGGCCACTTAATTCACTTAGCACAATGCCCTCAAGGCCTATCCCTGTCATTGGGCGCAAGATTTCCTTCTCTTTTATGACTGAGTAGTATTCCATTGTGTGTGTGTATCATATATACCACATCCTCTTCATTCATCGGTGGGTTGTTTCCCTGTCTTGGCTATTGTAAAAAATGCTGCAAGGAGGGGCGCCTGGGTGGCTCAGTGGGTTAAAGCCTCTGCCTTAGGCTCCGGTCAGGATCTCAGGGTCCTGCAATCGAGCCCCACATCGGGCTCTCTGCTCCGCAGGGAGCCTGCTTCCTCCTCTCTCTCTGCCTGCCTCCCTGCCTACTTGTGATCTCTCTCTCTGTCAAATAAATAAATCTTTTTTAAAAATGCTGCAATTAACATGGGGGTGCAAATACCTTTTCGAAATAATGATTGGGTTTTCCTCAGATAAACCCCCAGAAGTGGGATTGCAAGATCATAGATAGTTTTATTTTTTTATTTTTTGAGGAAACTCTATACTCTCATCCATGGTAACTGCACCAATTCACATTCCCACCAGGAGTGCACAAGGGTCTCCCTTTCTCTATTCTCACAGACACTTGTTTCTTGTCCTTACTTTAGCCACTGTGACAGGTGTGAGGTGTTATCTCGCTGTGGTTTTGATGTGCATTTCCCTGATGATCAGTGGTGTTGAACACCCATTCAGGTACCTGTTGGCCAGTGGATGTCTTCTTTGGAAAAACGTCTGTTCAGATCCTCAGACCATTTCTTAATGGAATTTAAAAATTTTTTAAATAAATAAATAAAATTTGAAACTCGGTTCCTTAGTCTCACTGGCCACATTTCAATTGTGCAATTAGGTCAGTGCAGATGTAGAACATTTCCATCAGCACGTTAGATTCCGTTCGATGGTGCTCCCCTGGCCTGTGAGCCCTTGGACAGCACATAGTCCCCAGCACCTCCAGGCCACGGCCAAGCAACTGGGCGGAGAGAGGAGGAACACAGTTCAGGTACACAACATGGGAGGGCTGAGAAGGTACATTACCTCACCATCCAAAGGACAAGCTGAGACTCTTGAGGGAGAACTCCACCGAGGTATTATGAGTTCACCAGAGCCTGTCTGGGTTCAAATGGGGCTGGGAACACCAAGCAGGGCAGGTAGAGTGACACTGGCAAAATTCCATTGCCCATTTGTCACAGCTCCTGAAAGAGCTGGGAAGAGCTCAGGCCTGTCCTCAGAGGACTCTGCAGAGCTCTGGGCTCTGGCCCACTTGGCCTGGCAGACAGTATGGAGACCATATAAGGGCCCAAGAAGGAACTGGAAGGTCCCCCCACCCACCCCACTTAGCAGGAAGCCTGGCCTCTCCTTGAGGCTCCTTCCGGGAAAGCTCAGCTCTGCTAGAAGTCAGGGGGGGCTAATCTCAGAAAGCGCAGTCTCCCTGGGTGGAGGGGCCGCCAGCGTCCATGAGGGCTGCTTCCGCAAAGCTCACAGTGCGGCTATTCGGTCCAGAGCACAGAGCACCCCTATGCAAACTTCCCCCATTCACCCATCCCTGGAGAGGCAGCGCAGGCAGGGCCTGGCCCTCTGTTGTCATAGAGATGAGTAAACTGAACCCCTGTATAGAGAGAAGCTGGAACGTTCTCTCTCGCCTTGATTACAGAGCCAAGGCTTGACCTTGAGCCGACCCTGGAAACACCTCAGAGGAGCCTCTAGACCCACGTTCTCACACAGGCGTCTAATATGCCTGCGATATGTACAGGTGTGTCTGGGTAATATTGGAGAAAACACAGGATGCTACGAGATAGTCATGGCCAGTCTTCCCGGAGTTCCTCTTTGACCAAAACCATTAATTTTACATTAAAGAGTAAAATAGGAAATGTGCACACACCTTAAGAAGTATCACACTTGCTCTGTTCTCAGGCTATCCCTCTTCAGGGCCTTATTCATTTCCCGTGGGGGCACTACCAGGACCCACTCTGGCAGTGACTCTCAATCAGAACTCTGATCTCTTATTTTGTGATCATTGTGTCCCAGGTGAAGCCACAAAAGCACTTTCCATAAGTGAACTCATTTCCTCCTCCCTATAAACCTATGGAATATGTACTTTATCATAATTTTCATCTTCCAGGTGAGGTCCATGGAGAATAGAGGAATTAACAAATTTCCCCCAAATCACAGAGCTAGATGGTTACAGGACCGGGGTTTGAACACAGGAGTTTCACTCCAGAGTTTGCTAGTTCCCACCTAACCGCGGTGTCTGAGAGAGCTCCGAAGGCCAAGACAGGGCAGATAAGAGGGGCTTCAGACCCATGGAGTTTAGCTCAGCGTGTAGGATTGTGATCTAACCTTCAATAGTGTTTGTGTGTGGGAGGACGTGCCTGGGAAGGTCGTGGCTTCCTGTCCCTGGGGGGGTGGGGTGTGTGGACAGAGGGTAGATGGTGTCTTATGAGAGTCTCCTAGATGACATTATGAATGGAGAAGGCTTAGGCTCTGGGCCTTTGCAGGCCTCTGGGAATCCATGAATGGTTTACTTGCATGGCATAAAAAATCAAGAGGCCACCTGGACAGTGGGTGAAGGACAGTTGGGAGCTCCCTTGGCAGAACCCGAGGGCGGGTCAGGCCGAGACTGGCCCCAGCAGACTGTGGCAGCAGGGCCGGGGAGAGTGAGCTGGGGAAGAACTCTGATCCCCCCTTCCTTCAGATGTGCTTAATTTAATTCTTATTAAATCAATCATGTGTGAATAAATATAATCTTATTATTAAAAATTCAAATGTGGGCACCTGGGTGGCTCAGTAGGTTAAAGCCTTTGACTTGGGCTCAGGTCATGATCTCTGGGTCCTGGGATCAAGGCCTGCGTCGGGCTCTCTGCTCAGCAGGAAGCCTGCTTCCTCCTCTTTCTCTGCCTGCCTCTCTGCCTGCTTGTGATCTCTTTTTCTGTCAAATAAAAAAAAAATCTTTAAAAAATTTTAAAAATAGGGGCGCCTGGGTGGCTCAGTTGGTTAAGCGACTGCCTTTGGCTCAGGTCATGATCCCGGAGACCCGGGATCGAGCACCGCATCGGGCTCCCTGCTCAGCAGGAAGCCTGCTTCTCCCTCTCTCACTCCCCCTGCTTGTGTTCCCTCTCTAGCTGTGTTTCTCTCTGTCAAATAAATAAAATCTTCAAAAAAAATTTTTTTTAAATTTTAAAAATAAAATTAAAATAATACTAAAGCAGATTGAGTAAAGTCAGAGGGTTTCCCTTCATACCCCTAATCCCAATCCTACCTACTTTCTACAGAGTAAGCACCAGGCCAAAGGGGTGTGTTTCCTTGGATTTTTTTCTATGAAGTATATAATAAAAGTGTGTGGACTTTTTCTTTTCAATTTTTTCCTTTAAATGGATTTGTATTATACACACTGTTCTGCAACTTGCCTTTTTCGTTTAACATTTTCTGGAGACCTTTCTAAGTTGGGACATACAGAACTGCCTCATTCTTTTGCATGGCTTCACGGAATGCCCTGGTACACAAGGACAGGGAGCTTGCTTCCGTGTTCCTTGTCACAAGCAGTGTGATGGTGGCTTTGCAGGGAGGAAGCCCATTCCCTTTAGGCTGGACATGGGGCTGTGGAGTGGCTGGGTTGAAAGACAGGCATACTTTGAGTTAAAATTGCCAAGGGGGTACCAACACTGCCACGCCCTTCAGCAGTGATGACAGATCTTGCTTCCCTGTGGCCAAGCATCATCAGCCTGATGAGAAGATGACTAGATTCGCTGGCTTATGAACAACCAACCAACTAATGTCCTGGGTGGACCTGAGTGGATGGCTCTGAGACCCCCATTCTGGCCAGAAGCGCCACGGTCATCAGGAAGCGCACTTTGTGCATCTGATGGGACCAATCCTGACCTTTTCTTTGTGGTCCAGAAGATGTGGGCAACTGGGAATACTTAAGAAAAAAATAGAGAAGAGCCGTGGGAATTATCTAGTCCAAGTTCAGAGTGGCACCCCTCGGCTGGTATTAAAATTCCCTCCGCATCATACCTGCCAAGTCCTATTCTGCTCACACACCCCGAGGATGGGGACATGTCACCTTTGAGGCAGTCTGCTCTACCCCTGGGTACCTCTGTTGGCTAGAAAGGTCTCTCTGGCCAAACTACAGCAAAGGAAAATAGTACAGCTGATTCTCACTTTGGTGATTTTTAAGTATGTCTGCCAATTCTTTGATCCTCCTCTCTTCCTTTGATCACCCTCCCTTTGAGGGTGGTCGTGTTCAGTGACTCCCTTCTAACAGACCATGGCAGAAGGGACTGTGTGACTTCCAGGGTTGGCTCATAAAAAGGCATGTGTGGCTTTCTTCTTTCTCTGCCTTGCATCGCTCACTCTGGGAGAAATTAGCTGCCATATAATGAGGCCAGTCAAGCCCCCCAGGGAAGGGGTCCACACGGCAAGGAGCTGAGGCTTCCTGCCAACAGCCGTGAAGGGAGCCATCTTGGAAGCGATTTCTCCAGCCCAGGTCAGGCCCTCGGACTGTACTTGACTACAGTCTTGTCAGAGAGCTATGGCTGGAAACACGTGGCTCAACTGCGTGAGGATTCTGACTCCCAGAAACTGAGCTCATACATGCTCATTGTTATTTTAAGCTGCTATGTTTTGGGAGGTAATTTGTTACATAGCTATAGATAATTGATCTACTTACAGACAATGCTGAACCAAAAAGCCAGACATAAAACAGCACCATGGGATTCCATTTACATGAAGTTGAAGAGCAGGCAAAACTCATCCATCGTGACAGAAATCAGGATGTGATTGCATTTGGAGGGTATTAATTGGGAGGGGGGCATATGAGATGCTAGAAATATTGTATATATTTTTTTTAAGATTTTTTTCTTATTTATTTGACAGAGAGAAACACAGCGAGAGAGGGAACACAAGCAGGGGGAGTGAGAGAGGGAGAAGCAGGCTTCCCGCCAAGCAGGGAGCCCGATGTGGGACTCGATCCCAGGTCTCCAGGATCATGACCTGAGCCGAAGGCAGTTGCTCAACCAACTGAGCCACCCAGGCATCCCAGAAATATTCTATATCTTAATCTTGGTGTTGATTACCTAGGTGTGGTCTGTGTGTGTATATATATATATATTTATATAATAATACATATGCCATATAAATCCATATATAAGTATATAAAAATCCATTAAGCTATTTATGATGTTATTTGTTACTGTATGTAAGTTACACTTAGATAAGAAGTAAACATAAGAAGGAAAAGGAATAAGGGAGGAGAGACAGGAGATAAAAAATTATTTCCTGCACGAGCGAGAATCTCTCAGAGGTCAGTGCTCCACACCCCACCCTTCCACCACTGATTGCTCTAACTAACAAGAGAAATATCGGGGCACCTGAGTGCCTCAGTCGATTAAGCATCCAACTCTTGATTTCAGCTCAGGTCATGGTCTCAGGGTCGTGGGATTGTGCCCTGCGTTGGGCTCTGTGCTGGGTGTGAAGCCTGCTGAGGATTGTTTCTCCCTCTTCCTCTGCCCCTTCCCCATCCCTTTCTAAAAAAACCCCAAACAGGGGTGCCTGGGTGGCTCAGTTGGTTAAGCGACTGCCTTCGGCTCAGGTCATGATCCCGGAGACCTGGGATCGAGTCCCACATCGGGCTCCCTGCTCAGCGGGAAGCCTGCTTCTCCCTCTCTCACTCCCCCTGCTTGTGTTCCCTCTCTGGCTTTGTTTCTCTCTATCAAATAAATAAAATCTTAAAAAAAAACAATAAAATAATAGAAATATCACCTCCCTCTTACTGAGAGAAGACACATGCCAGGTACTCATTAAAGGATCAACACATTAAAGCTTCTAACAACCCTGTTACATGAGTATTTGTATCCTTCCCATTTTAGAGGTGAGGACACTGAGACACGGGTACATTAAGTGGTCCCTCCCCACCATTACAAAGCAAGAATATGACAGAGTGGAGGCTTAGCTTGGACTTGATCCTCATCTGACTTCAAGTGTCAGAGATGTGAAGACAGGTCATCCCTGGGTCTGGCTGTCTCCTGTCTGGAAAGCTCTTGGCTTTTCAGGACAGAGTGCAGCCTCCCCTGGGCATCGGACATGGTACGAGAAGGTTGTCACAAACCTTTATTCTGATTCATGCTGATCTGCATCAGAAAAGGATTTTCTTGACATAATATTTTTTTTTTATTTTATTTCCACTGACTCTATCTCATTTTTCCCTGAGAAGTGAGGTCAGTGAAGGACCAGACCGGGCATTTTGAGGAAGGGACAGTGACACATGCCTGCCCTCTCTTGGAGGCTGCATGTTTCCAGGCTGAATTACTTTAGCACACATGGAGATAGACACAAAAATTATGCACAAGCCAAGAGCTGCTGCTTAGAATCTGAATGTCTAAGAACAAAACAGAGAACATGACTGGTAGCGAAGTCTTGCCTGCTTGGTTTTCTTCTTTTTTTGCAAAACCAAAAGTCACATTCAGCCTCATTTAAAAAAACAAAAAACAAACAAACTTAGCCAGCTGCCTTGAGTATGTAATCTAAAATTAAGGGGGTGTCACCCCATGTGAAAACCTTCAGGACCCTATTTTGTGCCTTGTTTTTTTCTTTCTAAACTCATTTGGACTAGGAAAATATTCCAATCTGGGTAAACAAGAAAATGCAGTCCACTTCCTTGATCTTCTTTTCAAAATATGAAGCATATCCTCACTGCCCAATGTTGGAAATGAAACGTGAGAAATCCAGCCACTATCTCCCAAATGTGGCATATACCTGCATTCGGGGAGGGTTCATGTTTTCAGGCCCCAGCTGCTCTGAGAGGCAGGGAGTACCCTGTACCCCGAGGACCTGGGGAAGGGCCTGCTGGAGGCAGCTTTGTTGGGCCTGAGGAGGGTGAATTAAGAGAGACTCACCATTTGGATTTGGCTAACTTGGGATGCAGGGGCTGGGCAAGCCTCCCTATGTGGTGCCTGCTCCCGGGGCTGAGGGTCTCTCCAGTGTGGCCACAAACGCAGCCCCTCTGGAAGGTGGAACATCTCAGTTCTGACCCAGCTCTGGCACTAACTTGATCCTGTCCCTTCTTCGATCCTTAGTTTCCCTACCTACAAAAGGAGGGCGGGACTAGACATTTTCTCAATGCCTTTGGCTCTGGGTTCCAGCCTCTCTGCCCCCTCCCATGCTCACTGCTGGCTCAGGGCCACTGCACGCAGAGCACAACATTGCTTGGAGATAAAGAGAGATGACTGAGCAAACAAACAGCCCCAGGATCCCAGTTCCTGGATTTGGGTCCTCAGCCAGCCAGCCAGGCTCTTGTCACTGGGGCAGAACTCCCCAAGTCCCTTTCTCCTTTGTTTGGCCATATAAGGAAGAAGGAGGACAGAGGCTCACTAATGCAGGTTACAGTCCCGAGGGCTGAGGGGAAAGCTGCGGCCTCTGGGGACCCCGGTGACTAACCAGGAATGAGGAATAAATCAATGCCACTCATCACCTCCTCTGCGGCACACCCCTCAGAGCCCAGAGCTGGGGCACCCGGGGAGAGATTTACTGTGCGAGGCCCTGGTAGCCTCCAGGAGCCCTGCCCCACAAGCTGCCCTCATCTCCCCAGTCTCCCAGGCCCTGAGGCCTGCCCTCAGTCCTCTCCTATCCAGCTGGGAACCATCTTTCCAGAACACAGCCCATAGCCCACAGCCCACTTCCATCCAGCTGACCAACTCAGAGCCCTTTGGATTTGTATCTCCCTTTCTGGCTTCTTCAGGGGGATAGACAACATGGCGTTCCCCTCTCCTTCTCTTTGGTCATGTGGTTCGCTGCACTTGAGATGCCTCAGCCTCCACTCCACTCTCTGAGATACTATCCATCCTAGGAGTTTATCTCAAACTCTACCTCCTCCAAGAAGCCCTCCAAGATGCCTTCTCCTGACTGAGATGTCTTCCCCAAAGGCCCTCCATCTGTGGCTTGCTGAAGCACCTGGTTCAGTGAACCTTTCTGTACTTGTCTGCCTTCCTGTCCAGCATGGAACCACCAGAGGGCAGAGCCAGAGCCTCATTCACATAGAGTCAGCACAGCCTTGAGGTTCAGCCAGCACTCAACAAATGCTCAGATGAACCAAGGAAGGGGCTCCCGGGATAGACAGGGGAGATGGTGACCAGTGCCCTGGGATCACCCCAAGGGAAAGAGACCGCTGAAAAAGCCAAGTAAGACCCCCACAAAAGTACAGCAGGAGTCAAAAGACCAGAGAGGCACAGTTGATGGACTATGGAGTCACATCAACCTGGGTTCCAATCTTACCTCTGTCCCTTACTGTGTGACCATGGGCAGTTAGGGACTTTGCCTGGGCCTTAGTGTCCTCATCTCCAACACAGAGTGGCTTATCGTACCTACTCACAAAGAGTCTTTGAGAGCATAAAATGAGATAATGGACACGTGATAACAGCTCAGTAAATTAACTCTTAGAATACTGTGTGAACTCTCTAGGTCACCTTCGGAGTAATTATAATAGTTCACAACCTCCTAGCTGACATCTGTCATTTCCTTCAAAGTAGAAATCCTTTTGAGTCCCATTTCATAAGTGAGGAAACTGAGGCTCAGGGAAGTGAACATTCTCCCACTGGGGTGTTCAGCGAAGGGGAGTGCGCCGGTCAGCACTGGCTCTGACTCTGGGCTCAGCGGGGTGGACAGCAGTGAGAAGGAAGGTAGGCAGCTCCCTCTCTGTCAGCTGTCATCACAAGGACGGAGGCCAGCACTCTGGGTCACTTTTGGCCAACATTCTGCCCCAGGAGTCAGGTTTCAGCTGACACTGGGTAGCCCCTGACTCCCTGCCCAGCCAGGCTTGGAGTCACATGAGTAGCCAATCCCAGGCCATGGTGCAGGGCTGCTGCTAAGCCTACCACATGCCTTTGTTCCAGGGGCTCTGCCTCTCCTGCCTGCAGTAAAGCAGGATCAGCAGTGGCAGAAAGAGTGGGAATGGGGAGGGGCTGGGAACCGTGATGTAGCCGAAGCCATTGGCATGTCAGAGATGCACAAGTCCAGCGTAGGAAATTCACATGACACACCTGCTCCTCTTTATATGAATGAGAAAAAAGTACCTTCTCTGGCTGCACCAAGCTCCATACCAAGGAGAGGAGGGTGTGAGTTGGATTTTGCCCCCGCCAACTGTGCAGTGAACAACATACGCAACCACCCAGGGCAGCCCTGCTTACCAAGCACCACTAAGGGGCCAAGTTCTGAGCTGGGCCCTGAAATAAAGAGATGGCTCAAATAAAGCACCAGCTTCTGAGAAGCTCATGGGAAGCCAAAGTGCTAGAAGAACACGGGGTGGGGGGGGATGACTTAACTCTCTCCGGGGAGAGGGTTAGAGGCCCTAAGGTAGGCTAATGGGAAAAAGTAGCAATACGTAGGCTCTCAAAAAAAAAAAAAAAAAAAGCTGAATTTGTAGTGTTGGTCAATTTCCATAGCGTAAATGTTCCCACCAGGAGTGACTTCAAGGTAGCAGCGTGCCATCACTGAGGTGGAGTGTGGAGAGATTCTATAATCAGCTCTGGCAGCAGGCTCTAGAACGCGGCTGCGGGGACAGGCTTCAGCTGAATCCAGAAGGCGGATGAGAGATTCTTGCAGAGAAGGGGTCGGGGCAGGAGAGGACATTCCAGAAGGAGAGACAGCCAAGGGCAAAGATGTGGAGGTGCACAGGTAGAGAGTTGTCAAGATTACGGTTGGGAAGGGCTGTCAAAGCCGTTTAGAGCCTGATAACGCTTTAGCTCTGGACACACACAGGGGCACACGCTTGCCATGATTCATTAAGCTGCACACTGAAGTTTTGTGCACTTTTCCATATGTGTGTGATATTTTACAATAAGGGTGAAAAGTACAGTACAGTCTCATTCAGGGATAACCGCTGTTTACACTTTTGTTATATTTCCTCCCAATCTTTTTTTGCCATGCGCGTATTTATACCAACATCCAGCATACATTTTCAGGGAGGAAAACAAAAAGTTTCCTATCCAGAGCCCCTAAAGAAGAAAGCATTTTAACATCAAAAGCAATGTGGTGTCATGACAAAAGTGTGGCCTCTGGAGTCACAGAGACCCGAATTCAAATCCGGCTTCCCAAAGTGCTAAGTGGGTGGTGCCGAGAAAGTGGCTTGTCTTAGCCTGGCCGGCTGCTTCGCTTCCGCAGGCTGAGTCAGTGATAGCCACGTTGTGCAGGGTGGTTGGGCATGTCAGAGACGATGTGTGTAAGGTGCGTCGCACAGAGCCCAGCCCACCAGAGACCCTTAACGTAGGCAACATGTAAGAAATCATAGCCAGCATCATCTTAGAAAGTCAGAAGTGAAAGAGTTGCCCTGATAATAAATGACTGAACCAAAGAAGTTAGTAGTAGAGATAGTAGAGAAATGGTAACCCCATGAGGCAAAGAAATAGTAGAGAAATGGTAACCCCATGAGGCAAAATTCAAACTAGTATTTGCCCAGAGAACAGACTTGGTGGTAAGGAGACTGACTCAGAACCCTACTGAGTGGGATAGGGGAGGTGTTTGAAGAAAACAGGGACAGTCAGCCTGGTGGGGAAGACTCTAGTGGTTTATTATATCTGTGCCCCAAATGGGTCCCACATACAGCAGAGAACAGAATTAAGCCCAATAAACAGGCCTTGCAGGAAGCTGATTTCTACTGGATATGGGAAGGGATATTCTCACTAAAAATTGGAGGGGTGATCATGGAAAGGAGTGAGCTCCCATCACTAGGGGTATATGAGCAGAAGCTGGGAGAGATCTTGAAGGGCATGATGAAGGAAGATGAGCATGGTGGAGGGTGGAGACCAACAGCCTTTGGGGTGCCTTGAAGCTGGGCCCTGGATCTGTGCTATCCAGCATCATCTGGCCATCACTCAGTACATGGGCAAGGGCACAACCATGAGCACCCCAGAGTAAAGGACACAAAGAGACCCTTGTGCATCTAACCTGGTTATCGATTTTCAGTTCCACTAGAGAAGTGTTGTATGGAAGAGCTTCCACGAGGCGCAGGATTCCAGCTCCGGAAATGAAGTTGGATTCCACGTTCAGTGTCTTCAACACCTTATTGACCTTGAGCATCTCTGCAAGGGCCTTGAAGCACAGGAGAAAAGCAAGTGTACCTGTGAGTCACCCTGAGCAAGGCCGGAGCCCCTCCTGGGGAGAACCAAAAGCACCAAGAGGGCCTTGCTGGGAGTGAGGTTCCTTTGCACACTCATGCTGCTTGAGCCAGGAACCAGGCAAGACAATCTCTACAACCTCCTTAATGAAGCACAACCTCCGTGTCTCTCCTCCTCTCTAATACGCCATGGCTCCCAAACCCCTAACTGGAGAATTCCTCCTTAGCCTGCATCTGACCTCAATCACCTGGTTCTCCTCCCTTGCTCGGCCTCAAGGCTCACTGCTCCCTTATGGTGGGGCTGATCTTGGGTCCCTGTCTATGCCTGGTACTCTCCCACTCCTTTGCCTTTGCTCATCCTGTCCCTGCCACCTGGGATGCCCCTTCCTTCCCACCTCTCTTTGTCTAAACCCTGCCTGTCCTTCAAGGTCATTCTCAATTCCTCTCCCGGAGCCTTTATACTGATGGCCCCAGCTAGCTGAGGCCTGACCTCCTGCACTTTGTAGAATTTATCCATAACCTCCCTCATGGAACTTGTATTTCTCTGTTCAGAGTTGTTTTTATACTGGTGTTGTCTCTGCCATTAGACTATCCACTCTTGGTGGGATGAAATGCATCTCACTCATCCCGCGGTGCCCACATGCTCAGCACAGTAGGTTCTTGGTCAGAGCTCACTGAAGGACTAATGGAGACCCAGCCCCCTGACATGCCCTCCACTTGTTGCTTCTACTTCCCTGTTGAGATTCTTTGGAGTCATTGTTCATCTGTGCAGCAGAGGGGCCCAGAAGGACGCCTGGGAAACACCTCACTGGGCAAGTGACCAGGGCAAATGGGAGGAGTGGAACTCAGGTGGCCCCCAGCACGTTTCAGAGGAATTCAGCCAGGGGGTGTAGATGACAATCAGAGCCTCTGAAGGAAATGAGGTAATTAGCAGTTGGTGGAAACAATGTGTCATGGAGGAAAGGAGACACCAGCAGCTGATGGCCCAGGATGCACCAGCAGTGGGCCCTGGTTGTTTGAAATGACTCTCTGAGCCAGGAACGCCCTTCCCATGATCTCTGCTTGCTGAAACCCTATACAAGCTCAACTCCCAGAAAGCCTTCCTTGTTGAAAACCTCCTTCCCTCCCTAACCCCTGCTTCCACGTGCCCCTGGGATGGCATGCTGCCTTTCTCTAGGACCCTGAGGATGCTGGACATTCCTGAGGAGATGGCCCAGGCTGTGTTCTTCCCACAGTACTTCTCTTGCCCCCCGCCCCCCCTCCAGAGAAGGGCTGTCCAGGCCTGATAACCAAAATATTTAATAACTGATAGGCAAGTGCCCCAGGTCAATCCAAATGAATGAGCTGATTCCTGAGCAGGTCCTAGAGAGCCTGTCATGCCAGGTGTCAACTCTTCCCTGGATCATGGTAGAGGAATCGGGGTACAGGGAGAGAGCTGGGGCAGAAGTGGGGGTGCCTACAGAGATTTTCACTCATCTGTAGAATTTAAGAAACAAATAAACAAACAAAGGAAAAAAAGGAGACACACATGAAAATAGACACTTAAATACAGAGAACAAACTGGTGGTTGCCAGAACGGAGGTGGGTGGGAGGAGGGGTGAAATGAATAAGGGGGATTAAAAGTACATTTATCCTGATGAGCACTGGGAAATGAAAAGAAATGTTGAATTATTATATTGAACACCTGAAACTATTGTAACATTAATTATGCTTCAATTAAAAATTAATTTTTTAAAAGAACTGACTGCTACTAAATAGATTTCAAATCCAGGAAAGTTGTCAGGGATAAAGAAAGGCATTACAGAATGGCAAAGGGGTCAATTCTCCAAGAAGACATAACAACCCTTAATGTATATGTGCCTGACAACAGAGTGCCAAGCTATAAGAGGCAAAAGCTGATAGAACTGCAAGGAGAAAGATGAATCACTGCTAGAGTTGGAGATTTCAATAACCCTCTATCAGAAAGGGAAAGACCCAGAAGGTTGAAAATCAGTAAGGATGTAATTGAACTCAAAAACACCATCGATCAACTAGATAGAAGTGACATTTATACTTCATCCTACAACAGCAGAATACACATTCTTCTCAAGTTCACATGGAACATTCACAAGATAGAACACATTCTAGGCTATGAAACATACCTTAACAAATTTGAAAGAACTGAAATCATACAACATCTGTTCTCAGAGCTCAGTGGGATTGAGGTAGAAATCAGTAACAGAAAGATAACTTTGAAAATCCCCAAATATTGTATGGTGATTAAACAACACATTTCTAAATCACACATAAGGCAAAAAAGAAACCTTAAGAGAAATAAATGAAAACATACCTTATTAAAATTTGTGGGATGCAGTGAAAGTAGTGCTTAGAGGGAAATGTCTAGTATTGAATGCATATATTTAAAAAAATCTAAATTAAATAATCTAAGTTTCCATTTTAGAAAACTTTTAGAAAAGCAAAATAATCCAAAATAAGCTAAGAATTAGAATAGGAATCAATGAAGCTGAAAACGGAAGATCAATAGAGAAAATCAGTGAAGTGAAAAGATGATTCTTTGAAAATATCAATAAAATTGATAAACTTTAAGCCAAGTTAAGATTATAATATACTAATTATAATATACTATACTATATTGTAATAGTAATTATATATTACTAATTAATATAACTTACTAATATCAGAAATGAAAGAGGTCCATTACTACAGATCCCATGGAAACTGAGGGGATAATAAAGGGAACTTTTATTATCTTATGTCCACTGATTTGAAAACCTGGTTAAAATGGACTAATTCCTTGAAAGACACAATTTGCCAAAGCTCACATAAGAAGAAATAGACAATTTGAATAGGCCTATACCTATTAAAGAAATAGAATCAATAATTAATAACCTTCCAAAACAGAAATCACAAGATCCACATGGTGAATTCTACCCAATATTTAAGGAAGAAATGATACCAGTTGTCTACAATCTCTTTCGAGAATGGAAGCAGAGGGAATACTTCCTAACTCATTCTATGAAGCCAGCATTATCCTAATGCCAAAAACAAAGACATTACATGAAATCTACAGACCAATATCTCTCACGAACACAGATGCAAAAATCCTTAAAAATACAGCAAATTGAATCCAACAATGTATAAAAAAGGTCATACATCATGACCTGTGGGATTTATCCCTGGTATTCAAGGCTGACTCAGCATTTGAAAATCAATTATGTAACCCATCACATCAACAGGCTAAAAAAGAATAGTCACATGATTTTAGTAATAGATGTAGAAAAAGCATTTGACAAAATCCAGCACCCATTCATAATAAAAACTCTCAGTAAATTAGAAATAGATGGGAACTTCCTCAACTTGGTAACGAATATCTACAAAATCCTATAGTTAACATCATGCTTAGTGGTAAGAAACTTGAAATGTTATTACTGAGACAGGGTACGAGGCAAGGATGAACCCACTAACCACTCCCTATCAACATCAGAATAGAAGCCCTAGCTAATGCAATAGGCAGGAAAAGGAAATCAAATGTATATACTGGGAAGGAAGAAATAAAGCTATTTACAGCTGATATGATTGTCTCTGTAGAAAATTTGAAAGAATTGACCAAAACAAGACAAAACAAAACCAAAAAACCCTCCTGGAACTAATAAATGATTATAGAAAGGCCACAGGATGTAAGATTGATATACAAAAATTAGTCACTTTCCTATATTCCAGGAAGGAGTAAGTAGAAAAGGAAATTAGAAACACCATACCATTTACATTAGTACCCTCAAAAACAAAATACTTAGGTATAATGCTAACAAAATATGTAGATCTCTATGAGGAAAACTACAAAACTCTGATGTATAAAAATCAAAGAACTAAATAAATAGATATTCCATGTTCATGGATAAGAAGACTCAATACTGTCAAGATACCAGTTCTTTCCCCCTTGATCTACAAGTTCAATGCAACCCCAGTCAAAATTCCTGCAAGTTATTTTGTGGGTATTAACAAACTAATTGCTGCTAAATGATTAACTGCCATCCTTGGTAAGCTACTCTTGAATTTTAACCTGCTATTAGTGTTATAATAATCACACTATATGGTCAGCCTTTAATTGTCTGCATGACCAAATGGGCTATCATATTCATGAAAGTGGGAGCTTAGGGGTGCCTCGGTGGCTCAGTTGGTTAGAAGGCTCAGGTCATGATCCCAGGGTTGTGGGATCGAACCCCACATCGGGCTCCCTGTTCAGTGGGAAGCCTGCTTCTTCCTATCCCTCTGTCTGCTGCCCTCCCTGTTTGTGCTCTCTCTCTCTCTCAAGTAAATAATAAATAAAGATCTTTAAAAAAAAAAAAGAATGTGATAACTATGACTGTGGATCACAGTTGTATTCTCAGAGCCTAATTCAGTGCTGGACATAGACTCTCAATAAATGTTTGAATATTTAATAGAAAAGAAGAAAAGAATTGATGGGTACTTTATAATAAGTACAATTTAATTTGATCAGCAATATCTTTAAGACTTGGACAAAAAAAAACAAATAAAATTAGTCATCAAGATCCACTGAATAAGACCATGATTTTAGCTATAAAGAAACTGAAGCCCAGGGAGGGGCAGGTACTTATGCAAATGTGATATTCAGGGGAGGGGGCGGGGGGGGAGGGACAGAGCTGCTTTAGAGTCAACAGGACTTGCATTTAAATCTTAGCTCCACTGGGGCGCCTGGGTGGCTCAGTTGGTTGAGCGACTGCTTTCCGCTCAGGTCATGATCCTGGAGACCCGGGATCGAGCCCCACATCGAGCCCCACATCGAGCCCCACATCGAGCCCCACATCGAGCCCCACATCGGGCTCCCTGCTCAGCAGGAAGCCTGCTTCTCCCTCTCTCAGTCCCTCTGCTTGTGTTCCCTCTCTAGCTGTGTTTCACTGTCAAATAAGTAAATAAAATTAAGAAAAAAAATCTTAGCTCCACTTCTCACTTGCTGTGCAACTTGGGACAAAGCAAAATGCGGGAACTCCCTGCACCCCTGGTTCTTCATCGGCAAAGTGGGGAGACCTGCATCCCTGAGATCAGGGGTGACTGTGGATATTAACTAGCATAATGTACAGATGTTGCCTGGATAGTGGCCCTCGTGTTCACATCGTCTCCAGGATCCTGGCCTTTCCCTGCACAACACTGGGTTCTTCCTCAGTGGGGTTTAGCCAGTCCTGAGGCCACAAGCATCCATCCTTCTGTTTCTAGGCCCCCCAGTCTCAATGCAGCAGAACTGAAAGGTACATACATGTGCCACGGGGTCATTGCTCCGTGTTCCCACAATGCTGAACTTCTTCACATATGAGTTTTCTTTCAGGGCTTCCGCATACGCCTTGAGAGTGGGTATGGGGATATTCTGCAGAGGAAAAGGCAGGAAGTGAGGAGTGGCCCCTACCAGGGTCAGGCTGGGTGACAGACGGGGCAGCCTGATTCCTGCTAGGTCTCTGACCAAATAGCTGAATAGGCGAAGAGTTCCGGCTTTGCCCCAAATGGTTTGAGATCTACAGAGAACGTTCTGGTAAACAGATTGAGGAAATCCTCCCTGACAACTTCAGGGAGGACCCACAATTCTCTGTGCAGGTGGAGACCAGAGAAGGAAAAATCAAGGCAAAGGATGCAGAGGAGAGTTGTGCTGAGAGCTCAGGACTGGGGTGTGGGAGTGGGGAGGGTCTCGGCCTCTGCCTGGACAACTGGTGATATTTCCAACTCTCTGTGACTCTGGCCAAAGTCTCCTCTCTCTGGGCCTGTTTCCGGAAAACCCAAGTTGGGGGCTGCGCCCTCCCCTAGATGATCTCCAGGAGCCATCTGTCCCGTCAGGTCTCAGATGTCCTGCACAGCGGAGACTCCGGGGAACTTTCATAAAGTGTTGATGCATGGGTCTGAATCAGACGAAAAAATTCAGAATCTCAGGGGGGTGGGCACTGGCACAGATTTCTTAATCTTCTCCGGGGAAAACCACTGATCTGGTCCAACTTTCTCACATGCAGAAGGGAAACTGAGGCCTGGAGAGGGACAAGGCTGTGGCCCCATGGGAAGGCGCACAGCCGCATGGGTCCCACCCCCTTACGCTGCTCCGAGCCAGCGTTCACTGCCAGGGTGCAGAGTTCTGAGCTGGGCTAGAGCCTCCCGTGGGGCACACAGCAGACGACGGAGGCACCGAGAGAAAGCCTGGCTGTGTCTGCAAGGAGCTCCCATTTCAGACGTCACGTTAGCTCCCCATGGGAGCAGAGCCTGGGGAGGCCAGGTGCAGAACACTGCGGGCACAGGTTTCTGATCAGATTATGCCGTGGGGCTGGCAGCCACTTAAAAGAAAGTGGAGAAGAAAGGAAAGAGGAGCTGGGGAGGGCCCCACTTCTTATCTTACCCCACACCCTCCCAGAACTAATTCCGCTGGCCTCCAGGCTGAGCAGGTGGGCAGGCAGCTGGTCTTGCTCCTGAATTCCTCCTGCAGCCCATCCAGGGTCAGATGCTTGCCTCTCTGACTCTCCTCTGCCCTTGGTGCCACGCAGGAGACATCTGGGTACATATGGGCTGATAGCCCCCTGCCAGGGCCGCAGAACGAGGCTGACCATACATATGATAGAGTGCGGACGGTTCAGGGGCCGCCCCCTCCCAGGGCTGTGGGGCCCACACACCTGCTGGGCGCAGGCTTTTCCAGCCTCAGGATCCCTGGCAGTCAGCTGTGTCTGACTTAGGATTTTAGCTCGGAGAAGTTCTCAGTGTTTCGAATAACAGGGCAGGTTTCTCGAATCAAAGGTATGTTGGCCCATGGTGAACACCTGGGCCTGAGGAAACCAGGGCAATAGGATGTGTTTGTTGACGCTGCCCAGGCCTTTGAGAGGTTTTGCTGCCTTCTCGATCCAGAAGCACCCAGAACCCAACGGGTCCCTGTTCTCTCCGCACAGCAACACCTGGGCCATAGGCCTCGGGGAGACACGCACACATGGCTCCTCCCACCCGCCCCAGTGAAGCGAAATCAAGAGGACCTTACCCGGATGTTGTTGAGGTTAACCTCCTCAAGTTTTGGGTCATTGTTCTTTATCCGCTCCAGGGTTTCCTCGACGTCTGTTGAATTTGGCTCTTCATCAGGCACAGGTTTATATTGCGTAGGTTTGATGACGCCTAAGGGGACGGATGGAAGAGAGGTGGCTCACAGAAACCCAGGGACCCTCTCCCTCCACAGGATTCTCTGGAAGGAAGCAGTGGCAGGGTTCAGGCACAAGAGAAGGCCATACATTCCGGGGCGCCGGGAGAGGTGGGGAGAAGCACTGACCACGGCCTGCTTGGGCTTTGCCTTTGCCGTCCCACATGCACTCGGTGAATGACTGAAACCCTCTGACCCTCTGTGTCCTCATCTGTAAAATGTCGGACAGTCACTCCACCTCAGTGGACTCTCATGAGGATAAAATGAAGCCGGAACGTGAGAGAAATGTATCAGCTTTGCAGAGAGAGGGCCATTCTTCTTCTGTCACCCTCACTACTTTTGGGGGCCAGAAGGCCAGCTTGGGATGATGCAGTGGAGCAAGGAGCACAGTACCGTGCGGTCGGTCCCAGGAAAGGAGAAGGGGACTCACAGAACAAAAGAGGCACCAGGAGACAGACCCATGTGGACGTGTAGAAACTCATGATTGTGATGGAATCCCAAGCCAGAGGTGAAGGGAAGGACTTTGCAAAGAACACTATTGAACCCATGGAAGAGACATTAAAAAATGACGGTGTGATCTCGTCCCACACCACACCCACACACGGACCCCAGCGGGAGTAAGACGTGGAATATAAGAGGTGAACCTCTAAAACTTTCAGAAGAAAATACACGAGGATATTTTTACCACATTAGGATGGAAAAGTCCTACATAAACAAGACACAAATCCCAGCAAAAGCAAAGGTGGATAGATTTGGCTACATAAAAATTTTAAAATGTCTGCAATGAGTCAGAAAGCATGAGTGGGCAGAGGAAGCAAGCAGCACGGGATCACCTCACTTCCAAGGCCTCCTTGCTGGGAGGCAGGGGAGGGGAAGGGCGAGCCAAAGCTAGGGACCAGGGCGGTGTACTCACTGTTGAGTCCCTCCTTGTTCACGATGGCGCTGCTGCCCAAGGCCTGGTAGTACTGCTGGTTGCTCATGAGCGTGTGCATGCCCAGGATAGCTGCGGGGACAGGGGAGGGCCCGTGACTCGCCTCTCTCCGCCAGGAGGGCCTCCGGAGTGTGGACATCTCACACCCCAGGCAAAACTCATGGAAATGGCAAGAAACACTTGCATGGTTTTAAGTTTTATTTGATTTTTGCTCTCGTGTCTGTTTATGTGACTCTCAGATCTCTACCCAGCTGAGACTTTTCTAACCCCGGCCTCAGATTCCTAGGTGTCTCCCAATGTCTCACTGGTCCCTCCAGCCCCACTTGGCCAAAAGAGAACTCATCCTTCCCAGCAACAGCCCCTTCCTTTGGATCACCTTCCAACCTTTCATCCTGTCTGTCCCCTCAGGGTGGAACCTCAGTCACATGACAGCCCCTAGGTCCCCTCCCCTCGCAACAGTGGCTCTCATCTGCCCCACCTCCCATTCTGTTGCCTCTGTGCTGGCTGAGGCCCTACCATTTTGTAGCTGTATTATCAAAGCCGTGTACTCACTTCTGTCCTAGCCCTGGTCTCTTCCTACCCTTCCCCCACCAGCGTTCAGCACAGAGCAGCCAAAAAGATCTTTCTGGAAATGCAGATCTGACCACATCACTCCTGCGCTCAGTCAGGCTTTCATCCATTCGCTTGTTCAACATGTACTGAGTGCCCACATCATAGGCTTGGCTCCAGGTGGAGTGGTGGTGGAGGGGGTAGGGGAATTGGGGCGCCTGGGAGGGAGTGGGGCTGTGTGTGGGAGGCAGCAGGGAACAACAAAGTCTGCTGGGGGAGAGAGATACTAGGCAGGTACCCACACAATTGAAAACACAAGCACAGAGTATATGTGTTGTAAAGGAAAAGTTCAGTGTGTTCTGGGAGAAGAAAACAGAGGGACTTGGGTTGGGAGGGATGAGTAGTGTTGGTCAAGTCAAGAGAAGGGGGGTAGAGCATTCTGGGCAGACTGCGGGAAGGGTGGGTGGGAAAGCCCTCAAGCTCAGGGAGTGGAAGGCTAGGGCAGGAAGGAGACAGAGAAGGTGGACAGAGCTCAGTTGGGTATGTGGTGGCCCCCGCCGCATGCTTGCTCCGGGCCCGGGAATGTGCTGCACGTCAGTGATTCTCAGTTCGGCTGCACAATGTAATCACTGGGGCATCTTTTCAAACTCCTGACACCCAGGCCTACCCCAGACCAATTAAACCACAATCTCTAGGGGTGGGGTCAACTCTCTGCCTTTTTCAAGGCTCCCTAAGGAGTTTCAGGGGACAGCCAAGCTTGAAAACTGCCGACACCAGCCCCCTGAACCCTCACAATGACCCTTTGGAGTTGATTTAATTCAAACAGGCACGTTTAGAACCCACAGGGTCTTCTAGGTTGAGGTAAGGGGTTTGTATGTCTTTCCCTAGGGCAGCTGGGAAGCCTTTGCAGGGACCGGATGGCCTGACTCGGGTTCCAGGAGTATCACTCTGGCTGTGTGTGTGGAACAGACTTTGGAGGTAGGGAAGGACGCGGGGACTGGGAGGCTTTGCGGCCACCTGGGTGGGGAGATGGTAGCGTGTGACCTGGGAGCCTGGCTTCACCAGCCCTCTCTGGGCCACCTGCTTCAATGGTTTGTTTCTCACCTGCACCCTTTGTGCTCTGGTGACACAAATGGTCACAGCTCGGTACATTCCCCCACATCTGTCAACACCATCCCCCCTCCTGGCCATCCTCCCTCCCTCTGCCATGTGTGCTGCTAGAATACCCCTAGTAGGTTGCTAGATTTAGCAAACAAACATGCAGGATACTCAGTTAAACTGGAATTTCAGATAAGCAGCAAATAATATTTCAGTATAAGCATGTCCCATTCCGTATTTGGGATCTACTTATATTAAAAATTCATTGTTTACATGAAATTCAAATCCAACTGAGCATCCTGCCAACTCCACCGTCCCATCCTTCAGGACTTGGACTAACACTTCTTCCCTCAGGGAGGCTTCTGGAATCCTCCCTTGCCCTCTCTAGTTCTTCCATGGCACCTGCTGTCCTTATATGCCCTTATGTCCTTATGTCCACATGTGTGCTTCCTCTACTGGACTTTGGGCTTCTGGAAATCAGGGAAGAATAGTCTCTCTTCCTCCTCCTCCTCCAAAATACAGTACTTGGTAAATATTTGCTGATGGATTTTAATTCCCTGGCCATTTCATTAGACATGACTTCTAGTGACAGAGACGACACGAGAGCCTTGGGTGAGGAGTCAGGAGACCCATGTTCTTGTCCTGACTATACCCCTAATTCTGTGTGACCCATGGCAGGTCCCCAGCCCTCTCTGGGCTTCCTCTGTGCGAGGAAAGGTAAGACAAGCCCTTTGCTTCTCCATCCCAGCTTCCCATACAAATCACCCACAGCTCCAAGACAATACTGGTGCTCCTCCTGGACCAGCTGATCTGAATCTCTGCAGATTTATTTTTAATCTCCTTGCATGATTCTGATGCTCAGTGGGGGCTGAGAACCACAAGATGAGACGATCTCAAAGCCCTTCTGTTCCTCACATTCTAAGAATCTTCTCTGCTAAAATTAGACTCTCCTGCTCATCACTGAGGAGAACTGATAGGGAGAGGCATCTGCATTTTTTAGAGCTCTCTAGGCTTTAATTTAGGCTGCTTCTATGTGGGCAGTGGGGGCTATGGCCTGAGTCAGCAGTGGGGGGCGGAGGGGTGGTCTGCTCACGGGGAGCCATATTCTGGAGCTGGCTCTTCTTGCTCCCACACGGCTGGTTAGGGGGGGTGGTTTATGGTGGTCCTGGGCTGCTGCTGGGACCCCAGTTTGGAAAAACAGTTTGGAAAGGTTGCTAAGAATCATAGGAAAGATGTGATGTCGTAAGGCTGGCTGGTCTTGCTGAGAGGTATAGAGCGCTGGGAGATGGAAAGTGCCTTTTGTGCTTGACGCCAGCTTCCTATAATGGTCCAGAAAGGGGAGCAGGAAGGTTGCAAGGAAGTGCCTGGGGACAAAGGGAAGAGACCTAGGCTCCAGGCTGGGCTTTGGCACCAATTTGCTGGGCAACCTTGTCCAGGACACTTCCACTTCTTTGGGCCTCAGTCATCTGACCTAAAAAAGGGACTGTGTTTGAATGCCAATCTCTTACCCTCACATAGCACCTAATAGTCACACAACATCTTTCCTTTTCTTTTTTAAAAATATTTTCAGTTAGGGGAACCTAGGTGGCTCAGTCATTAAGCATCTGCCTTCAGCTGAGGTCATGATCTCAAAGTCCTGGGATCGAGCCCCACGTCAGGCTCCCTGCTCGGTGGGAAGCCTGCTTCTCCCTCACTCACTCCCCCTGCTTGTGTTCCCTCTCTGGCTGTGTTTCTCTTTGTCAAATAAATAAAATCTTCTTTAAAAAATTATGCTTAGTTAGCCAGTATATAGTACATCATTAGTCTCTGATGTAGTGTTCAACAATTTGTCAGTTACATATAACATCTCATCTTTTTATCCTGTCTGATTTTTACAACAAGCACCCAGTAAGGTTCTCCGGTTTTCCAGCAGGCTCAAGAGGGAAATGGTTTGTTAAAGCCTGCTCAGTGAGGACCCTCCTGGCTTCTGAGTAGTCCCATCCACTCCTCCACAAACTAGGTCATTAGCAGTTCCAAAGTTCTAAAATGTCTCCTCCATGCCAGAATTCCAAGGACAGATAACACACCTATTCTGGGAGGCAACAGACATGTCAACAGTAGTCCTCAGAAGAAATAAAACTCTTTGCAGTTCAGAGGAAGTTGGGGTTGAAGGAAAGGGGAGGGAGGGAGGCAGAGAGGGAGGGAGGGGCGAAGGAAGGAAGGAAGGAAGGAAGGAAGGAAGGAAGGAAGGAAGGAAGGAAGGAAGGAAGGGAGGGAGGAAGAGAAGGAAGGAGAAGGGAGAGAGGGAAGGACCCAAGGAAGGGAAGAACAGAGGAGAGGGGAAGGACTTGGGGTGGAGGCGTGGGGGTTGGGGTTTTGGGGGGCACCAAGCAAAATCTCTATTGCTCAGCAGAATCTTGTGCCTCTGATCCTTAGCGTCCCCCAGGCACCAAATCATGACTCTTCCCTTGCTTGGTTTTGCACACTCGTCACCAGAGGTGAATGATGGAGGAAAACAGCACATCAACATCGCCTGCCGCTTCATTCTTTGTAGATATTGGCAAGGCTGAATTTAGCACTGAGGAACATGATTTTTTCTTTTCTTTTAAGACCAGATCTTCCTCAAAACTCAAAAAGGACTATTTTTGAACTCTGAAAAAGAACATCGAGTTCTCTTTCCTCTTCTGCCTTGGCAGGGTTCCCTCGGTTTGTAATTCCACTAAGGATGCGGAGGGATCGCAGCACACATCCTGGGCCTCTGCAGCAGCCAAGTGCTTGGCCGGCCCCGGGCAGACGGCGGGAAGGCCTTTCCCTGCATCACAGAAACAGGTGGGAGAAGCCAGCTTCGGCCCAGGACGTGGGGGCAGTCAAAGCAGAGAAGCCACACCCCAACTCTGGCAAAATATGAGGAAAACCAGTGCCCAATGACATGACAGGACCCCAGAAGTCGGGGGCAGGTGGGCCAAGATGTCTCTGAGAGTCACAGGAGCTGGCGTGCCAACTGCCCATGGGGGCGGCCTGGGGACTGGCCCTTCCCCCCGTCTCCCTTTGGGGTCCTGCCCCACCTGAAGGGTCCTCCCTAAAGGTGAGTCTGGATCGCATCCCTGACTGGGGAGGGGAGGCACTGACAAGGCCCAGGGCTTGCAGCAGACTCGCAGTGGCCCCCGCGTTACAACCCAGCGCCATGAGCCAAGAACTCAGCGCCGCCAGGGGCCTGCACCTTCTGCTCATTACCCTGTGGTCACACTTATGTTGAAATTTATATGCTTCTGTCTTCCTCCTCACCTCCTGGGTCCTCCAAGGGCAGGGCCTAGATCTGATGCGTCCTAGCATGCGGTAGCTTAACGATGCCTGTGGACTCAACGTGCGAATGAATGCACGCACGAATGGTGCACAGACAAGAAAAGGGAGTCCCCAGCTTTGCCTTCCCCGGGTCACAGTGGAGTCAGTACGACACATCTGCTAGTGTCCCGCTAGATCTTCCTATCGCTGATGAATATCAAGCCTGCTGCCTGTGAACCAAGCAAGCTGCTCAGAGCCTCTCTCTCTCCTGCTGTGTCCCAGCCTGGGACATGTCTCCACCATGCGTCCCGACCCCAGTTCACCCCTGCTCTTCCTCCTCCGGGCTCAGCTTCACCCTCTACCCTCACATCTCCCCTGCCCCAGCACCCTACCAAGCCCCCTTCTTGCGCCCTGTCCTTTCTCAGGATGACACTCACTCTCAATTGTCACTTCTTATTGGCCTAAGTGTTTGTTGAATGTCAGTTCTGTGGGGGCAAGAACTAGCTGTCCCTGCCCCCTCCTCCACCGGGGCTTGTCGGGAGCCGGGCACACAGTGCGACGACGCTGGATAAATGGTCGCCGAGTATGTGAATGAGGGAACCAAAACTAAGTTCATGGAAAGCTCGGCCTGGGAGCCCCATCCCAAAGACTAGAGATGCCCTGCAGACCCTATGCCCTCCTCTCCTTACTTTTCTTTCTCTGCTGCGTCATCCACACTCACGGCTCCGGCAACCCCATCCTTGAGAAGGGAACTGAGCCCACAGCTTGCCATACCAGTCACTCACCCAAGGTCCCGCCTCTATGTCCTGTGGCATCTTTGAATAGACCCTAGCAAAGCAGCTCTTCTTGCAGCAGCTCCCATCCCCCTGCCCTCCGGTCTCCTGGTGCCTCAGCCAGAATGCCTCAGGTCCAATGCCAGGAACAGCTGCGCCTCAGACACAGTCCCCAGCTCTACCTTAGCCCTTGACTTTAACGGGGCCAGTCACCTACACCCCCCCATTCTCCGAACACCGCCACCTCTGCCTAAGCCCTTGCCTTCATCTGGCTTCACCCCATGTTCCCCTTGGCCCCACTGACCCTAAAGGGTCAATACCTTCCTGTGACATATAGAGGTTTTCCCAGTGTGGCCCCCTCCCCAGCCAGTTGGGGCTTGGGGGCAAGCCCCTTCTTGCCCACCATCTGTGTCCCCTCACAGGATGGCTTCATGTGCGTTGTGGTGGCTGATGCTCTAGGAGGAGGAGTGTGCCCTCGGAGGAAGCTGCCTGGGTAAGGCGTTCGATGTCACTGTGCTGCCTTCCTCCATCCATCAAACAGGGACAGCGGTGACACTGACTTCTTAGGACTGCTGTGGTGAAGAAATGCAGCAAGGTACTAGAAGCCACTGGCTCGGGACCTGGGCCATAAGGAGGTGGTCAACAAATATTCCATCCCTCCTTCCCCAGAGCCCCTGAGCCCTCTCAAAGGGCTGACACACAGCGACCGGTGCCCAAGGTTAGCCAGGTGACACTGGTGTTGACCTACAGCTCCCTGTGTCCTCTCCGGACAGCAGAAGGGTACGGTCTCATGAACAGATGATAATAATTAGCCATGCCAACAAAAATAAAGGGAAGTAGTTGCAAGAAACCAACCCAGAACTGTAGCACGATAGTGCATTTCTATTTTGGCACGGGAACTGGCGGTCCTGACCGTGGAGTCATTCGATAATCCCTCTGAGCTGCCTAATGAGGGCAGTGACATCACGGAGGGTGATCAGAGGAGAAAGGCTGGGGTGAAAACAGCCCCGGGGCGAGTCAGTGTGGCGAGGTGGGACCCCAGCACCACCCCGCCGGCTCCGCACTGCACTGGGTAGTGGAAGTCAGGTGCACCCCCCAACCACAGAGATGGTTTGCTGGAAATACAGGGGCATAGGGAGGGCTCTAATGGGATTTTTGTGGCTTTTAATAAACCAAATCTTGAACTGCAAAGCAAACCGTGAAGTTCCCGGAGCTAGGCATTCTGTTTCCATCTGGGTCAAATACCCCCGCTTCGATACTCCATGGCGAAAACCGAAGCCTTTCCCTCTCGGCCCCAGAGCCCTGCAAACCCCTCTCCTGTGTCCTTTCCCAAATGTTCTGCCTCTTGAGGAAAATGGTGGTTTAGACTCAGAATCTACATGTTGGCTGTCCCCATCACCCACTCCTCCCGTCCCTGCAGCCTGGCCGTGGCCACAGGCCCCCCCCTGCATCCTACGGAGTCTCCTCACCGTCCCTCCCTTCATGGTTCTGCTACAGATGGGAGGTCACCCCCTACCCGTTCCCCAGCACAAATGCCACCAGGGCTCACGCACAGTGCCCACGAGAAGCAAGGCTGTGAAGAGGCAGAAGACAGCTGCGGCGGCCGAGTCCCCTAGCCCAGTGGCCTCACTTGGCCTCAGGCCTTACACAGCCCTGGGTCTCCCAGCCAGCCCCAAGCCCTCATTCTGGCTTCCGAGCTCTTCAGTAGGTTCTGTCAGTCTTCACTTGGTTTGGGTTCCTGGGCACATGTGGCTTACTGGCCCCTATCACGACTAGTTTGTCCTATTTCCATGCCTCATCTCTCAAAACCTTCTCCACTGGCCAGGGCACTTGTCTCCGGAACCCCAGGCACCCACCTGAGCATCATGCTTTCTGCCTGGAACTTGACAATGCTAATGACCCCACAGATCTCTCGGCATTCCTGAAGACTTTCAAGGCCAGCTGTCCCCTCCTGGGTGGCCCATGGGCACCTCAAGCTTTAAAGATCCTACAAAGAACTCAGCCCTTCCCCTAAAACTGCTCATTTCCCATGGTTACGGGCTGAATTATGTCCCTGCAAAATTTACATGTTGAAGCCCTAACTCCGGACTGCAGAATTTACAAGTGTACTTGGAGATAAGGTCTTGAAAGAGGTAAGTTCTAAGAAGGCTGCTAAGGTGGGCCCTAATGCCATCTGCCGAGTGTCTTTATAAGAAGATGTTAGGATGTGTGAAGGCAGACCAGGAGATGCGCAGAGGGACACAGTGAGCTGTGGTCAACTGTAAGTGGAGAGAGGGCTCAGGAGAAACAAACCCACCAACACCTTGGACTTCTAGTCTTTTCAGAACTGTGAGCAAACAAGTTGTTTAAGGCTTCCACCTGTGGTATTTTGTAAGGCAGCCCAAGCAGACTAATATGCCCAAGCTTCATGAACGGCACCACCGTCCACTTAGTCCCTGGAGCCAGAAATCTGGAACCTTCCTGACTCCTCCCGAACCTCAGTGTCACAGCCAGACAGTCACAGCTGACTCTCTTTTCTCCCCTGTTCCCACTTGCCTTGAGTCTCTTCTCCCCCCAGCCACACCCCGGTCGTCATATGGGCTGGTGGTCAGTAGCTCCCAAGTCTGCAGAAGGACAAGACTCCCTCCCACCCTCCAGGCCGGGAGGCACTACCACGGTGGGGGGGTGTTCACTGCGGCCCGAGTTCACCCCTCGGCAGGACCAGAACTCAGGGTACCAGGCCGGGGACTAGACCGTAATAAGGAGACGAGGGTGGCAACGTGCTCTGAATATCAGGCCACCTTTGGAGTTTAAGGGCTATTTGTGAAGGTTGTACAGAAACACATCTTGAGGTGGACAGTGTACAAATATGTGATGAGGGGGTGAGCTCCTCAAGCCGGAATCTCTGAGCCTTGGAAGGGCCCTTTACAAGCCCTTCCAAGCCTCACACCCTCTGCCTGTCCCCCTCTGTTCTCTCTTCCCAGGTGGCTTGGGTAGGATCTGAGCAAGCGACTGGCAGAGGACCTAGGCCAGCCCTCCCTGGGACGCCTCCGCATCTCTCTGGGATGGGCTCTCACGGCAACAACAGCTGGCTCTGAGCAATGGTAAGTTTGAGCGGTTTTATTTGTTTTCTTCACTATGGTTTTTGATACTCGGTTTGTGTCTTAATATTTGTGGTCTTCTTGAGTCCTTTTTAGAAATGGAGAGTGTGTTCATGTTGCAATAAGCCATCCACGACTGCCTGCAAAGGCAGGTCAAACCCTTGTGGGAGACACGGGGACGCTTTGGGAAAGCCGCTCACCTGCGATGTCACAGAGCTCCGCATCTGAGGCATTCGCTAATGCCTCCTCCAGCTCCGGCTCCAGAGTCACACTTTCCAGCACGGGGTCCATTGGCTTCTGCTTGGGGACCCAGACCTTTCCTGCAAAACACGAGTGCCTGTCACAGGGCTGGGAGTTGTGCGCGGGCAATCTCTGGTGACGGCCTCAGCTGGACCGTTCCAGAACCCTGTGGGTCCCTCGATGCTGAGACTCGCTGCCTTCAGGTTTCTCCCTCTGGGGACCCAGTGCCAAACTTCCCTAAGGAACAAGAATCAAAGATCTCTAATACAGCACCTCTGACATTTGAAAAGAAGGACTTTTGAACTTGGTCCAACTAGACTGCTCGCTATGAAAAACACTCGTTGTTAATGAAGACAACCTGTAAGTAGGCAAGAGCTACAAAAGAAAACTGTAATCGAATGTCAGGCTCTGGGGAACCCTAACCAAGGGTTCGGATGTGAGAGAAAAATTTAGAAACATTTCTAAACAAAATAAACAAAATACACTCAGATTATTAAAAGAATAGGGAGCAAAAATGTATCCCCGCTCACGGGGCTTTATATTTTTTAAGTGACAGGCTCATGACTGAACAAAGGAGCAAAGAGGCACCCGAGGACGGTCACCACACTGACCAGCAGTAGGGGGTTGTTGAAGGAATTACGGGACATCCCTACGATGGAGTTTCCGCAGTTATTATAAAGGATAAAGGAAACACCCGGTTATGAAGAAGGATATGCCCAAGACGTAACGTGAGAAAAAGCGTCTATAAAAGAGCACAAACAATCTGATTCAATGTATGAAAATTGCATTCGTTCATCATTCATTAATTAATTCATTCATTCATCACACTAGGTATTTACTGAGTGCTTCCCAAGTGCCGGACACCTTTCCAGGGGCCAAGGGGGGGAGGGGACAGCACTGAACGATTTATGATTCAGTGAAAGGAGACAGACAGTGAACAATAGGCAAAGATGTCACATGGCTTTAGGCTTTACGGAGGAAAACAGAGCAGAGCAAAAGACTGGGAAGTTCCAGGCGGGGGTCCAGTCGAGGGGAGCACTCGGGACCTGACAGAGGAAGGAAACACGCCCCAGATCAGCTGCAAGGCAAGGACACCCACTGTCCCCGTGGCTGTTCAACATTGCACTGAAAGCTCCAGTAGAGCAAATGGACGAGAGAAAAAAATGGCATCCAGACGTGGAAGAAAAAGAGAGGAAGAAGTAACATTCTCTCTGTTTGTAGCTTACATGATCGAATATGCAGAAAACCCTGAAAATTGGACAAAGTGCTGTTAGGCCTGATAAACACTGTTCCAAGGACGTTACAGAGCACAAGATCAATGTGCACAAACGGGTGGGTTTCTGCACAGCAGCGGTGAGCGACCTGAAATGAAGATTAGAACAGTCATTTCACCTACAACAGCATCCAGAGGAATAAAATGCTTAAGGCTAAACTTAACCAACAAGTTGGGGATGTGTGAGGAATGCTAGAAAATGTTGCCAAAAGAAATTAAAGAAAACCTAAATAAATAGAAAAATATCCCAAGTTCATGGATTGGGAGACAATATTAAGATGGCAATACTGCCCAAGGCAATCTCCAGATTCTAGGCAACTCTTACCAAAATTCCAATGCCCTCCTTTTTTTCTTTTTTTTCAAAGACAGAAAAGCCATTCCCCAGATTAATGAGGAATCACAAGAGGTCCCCAAAAGGCAAAATAGGAACAAACTTGGAGGGCTCACACTTGCTGATGTCAAAACTTATTTTATTTTTTTAATAATTTATTTAATTTTATATTTAAATAAATAATTTTATATTTGATTTAAACAGTGCGACACTGACAAGGATAGACATATTGACAATGGGATAGGATTGAGAGTCCAGAAATAAATCTGTACATCCATGGAAAATTGATTTTTGAAAAGGGTATAAAGACAACTCAATGAGGGAAAGAATAGTTTCTTCAAGAAGCAGTGTTAGGGGGCACCTGTGTCAGTCAGGAGCATCTGATTCTTAGTTTTGGCTCAGGTCATGATCCCGTCAAGATCAAGCCTCGTGTTGGGCGCCACACTGAGTATGGAGTCTGACTGACATTCTCACTGCCTCTCCCTCTGCTGCTCCCCGCCGCACTCTCTCGCTCACTCTCTCTCTCTAAAATAAATAAATAAATCTTTCTTAAAAAAGAAGAAGTTCTGGGGCTGGACATCCATATACAAAGGATGAAGCTGTACCCCTATCTCACACCATATACAAAAAATGAACTGAAAATGGATCGATGATTTAAACATAATAGTTAAAACTATAAAACTCTTAGAAGAAAACCTACACATAAATCTTCATCAACAAAAGAAAAAAAATAAATCAATTGGACTTTATCCAAATTTAATATCTTTGTCCCACAAAGGACGTTACTGAGAAAGTGAAAAGAAAACATACTGAAATCACATATCTGATAGGGTCCAGTATTCAGAATATATATTAAAAAAATTTGATGACTCAACAAAAAAAACAAAAAACAACCCAATTGAAAAATGGACAAAGAATGTAAAAGATAGTTCTGCAAAGAGGATACACATATGGTCAATAAGCACCTGCAAAGATGCTCAACACCGTTGGTCATTGGGGAAATGCAGAACAAAACCACAATGACATGCCACTTCACACCCATGAGGAAGGCTACGATAAAAACCAAAATGGGAAATAACAAATGCTGGCAAGGATGTGGGGAAACTGGAAACTTTTTGATTGCTGATGACTGTGTAAAATGGTGCAAACATGGAATTACCATGTGATCCAGTAATTTCACTCCTGGGATTATAAACCCCAAACACTTGAGAACAGGTGCTCAAATAAATACCTGTACAGGAATGTTCATAGTAACACTAATCACAAGAGCCAAAAAGTGGAAACCACTGAAATGTTTATCAGTAGAGGAATGGATAAACAAATTGTGTAATGTTGTTCAGTCGTAGAAGGGAATGAGTCCCAAAAACATTACGCTAAGTGAAAGAAGCCAGACACACAAAGTCATATATTATATGATTTAATTCATAGAAAATATCCAGAATAACTAAAGCCATAGAAACAGACTGGTGGTTGCCAGGGGACTGGAGTGGCAGGGACTGGGGAGTAACTGTTTATGGTGCACAGGGTTTTATTTTTGGGGTGATGAAGATGTTTGGATCTATAGGGAGGTGGCAGGTGCACAACATCATGGATGCACTAAATGCCACTGAACTATTCACTTTACAGTGGTTAACTTTATGTTATGTGAATTTTTACCATTTTATCTCAATTTTTAAAAAACCTGTTCCCTTTGGTTATTGATTGAGAATCACCTGAAGTGGGGCGAGGATGGGAGCTCTGACCTGGTGAAACTGAAAATGAGCAAAACATGCAAAGAAAACAAAATGGTTAAAAAGAAAATCTGCTGTAAAAATGACTGATGCAATCAGTAGTCTGGTCCTTCAGTAAATGTGTCAGACCTGTGCTTTCTTACACCTCTGTGGCACATGCCTCCAGCAGGGGCAGTGGCTCTAAGACAAAGGAGGGGCTTTGGACTTCCTCTCTTCCTTCATCTTACTAGTTGGAATGTGGATGTGATGACTGGAGCTTCAGCAGCTAATATGGTCCATGAAGACAAGGACATACTGCAGGGGTGGCGGAACAAAAGACTGAAATGGGCCTTGACTGCTAATGTCAGGGAAGATGCCCTGCCAGCTCAGAACACCTAACCCTGTAGCTAAGCAAAAGAAAATTAAACTTTCACCTTGATTAAATATCTCTTATTTTACTTTTCTCCTCAGTATGTGCAGTCAAATCTAATTCTGCATGGAGAAGTCAATACAATTCTGCCTTTGAAATATCCTGCATGAAACTTTATTCTGATCCCCCCACAGGAGCAAGACTGAATGAAAGTCCGGATTCCTCAGGGCTTTGTAGCAGTTTACGGCTCCACTGCACTCTGTTTGGTCTTGTGGAGACGGGGGTGCTGTTTCCCTCTCCCCTTGGCTAGTTCTAGGTACGGCACTGGGTAAATAAATGCTCAGCGAGGGCTGGACACCATGGCCCTGACACTGCCTGTTAAAGCCCAAAAACATTACACTAAGTGAAAGAAGCCAGACACACAAAGTCATATATTATATGATTTAATTCATAGAAAATATCCAGAATAACTAAAGCCATAGAAACAGACTAGGTGCCCCTCCTCAACTCTCTGCTGAGAACCCCACTTATTATGGTAAGTCCACTGTAAGGACTCCAACAATCATCACATAATACTCTGCAATGAGAATGCTGATGGTGGTGGTGATGATGCTGAGTCCCTTAGACATGTCACTATATGGAACAGAATAAATTCTAGCTACCGCCTTTGAGTCAGCATGATTTTTCATGAAGACTGTCAGGCTCTGGGAGTCTAGAGAGCCACTCCCGGCGCCACGCCAGGCAGCAGGATGGGTCTGTGTACCACCCAGATTCCCTTCCCCACCCCCACCCCAATCTCCAGCTCCTTCCTTCGCAGGGTGGCAGGTACTCGGGGCCCTGGACGCCAGCAGTGAGTCACCTACAGTCCTGCATGTATGCTCCTGACTCTTGGTGTCCCCATTTTTCAAAGGTGCAGGTGGGACAGTGGGAGGCCCCATTAAGGCCACACGAAATCCGGAGATGTTATTATGTTTACCTGCTGCACAGGAATCACTCCTCGTGGCACAAGTGCCTTGCTTAAAAACCTCTCGTGCCCACATTCTCAGCCAGGTACACCTGGCCCTTAGGGTCAAAGCCTCCTTCCCCTGCACCCTCTCTTGGATGCCTCATACCACACAATCCTCCCGACATTCTGTAACACAAATATCCCCTGGGCTTGCCTGACCTGGCCAGTTTTCTGTAAAATCTGGACTGAGCTCTGAGTCCAGGCTTTGTGACTCCTCCCTGTGAGGCCCCCTCTGCTTGCTTTTCCATTTGATTTTTTATGGTACAGAGATAAACATTACACACGTGGACTCTGGGCTCAGCACGCGCATAATCTGGGGGGTGGGGAGAATGGGAGAGAGTGCAAATAAACAATTACACAATAAAGTAATTGATTAGAATCAATGCTTTCATTCAACAAATGCTTATTGGGCGCCTTCCACGGGTTAGTGTTTATTAGGTGTAGATGTCATGATGAGCCGGAGAGATGTGGTCCTTGTACCTGTGGGGCTTATAGTGTGAGGAAGCAGCCCACAAGTCTCACTGTAGACTTAATCTTTAACTCATTCATTCAACAACTCTCCATGAGCCCTACGGTAGACCAGGCCCCATGCTGGGTGCCAGGGAGGGGGCTGTGTGAGCAAGCCCAGCCCGAGTCCCTGCCCTCACGCGGCGTACAGCCAGTGGCAGAGACAGGTGACACCTAAGGAGAAAACGATAAAGCGGAAAGTGCTCTGAAGGATACACACACAGGCTCCTGAGATGGAGAAGAACCCAGGGGGAGCTGAAGGGACTACATGTCCTCAACGGAGTGGATAGAGGGGACAGCACAGTTGAGACGAAACGGATAATAATAGCTAGGACTTACAGAGCCTTCGCTATGGGCCAGGTGCCTGGCTAAGTGCTTCATATGTATTTTAACTCAATCCTCATAACAACCTCACGAGGCTGGTAAGATTACCTTCTTCATCCCCATTTCGCACAGGAAATGGAGGCATAGCGGACTGAAAAACATACTCGAGCTCACACAGCCAGTAAGGGGTTGGACCAGGACAGCCGCCAGGGAACACCAAAATCCGCCTGTGTTTCTAACCATGAAGCCTCTTACATAAGGGAGCAAGAGCCAGCCATGAAGACAGCATGGAGCCAGACAGCAGGAGCAGCAGTCCAGGCAGAGGGAATATGTGCAAAGGTCCTGAGGTAGAAAAGAGCTTGGGATGTGTAAGGAATGGAAGGAGGTCTGTGGGGCAGTAACGGGGTGAGCAAGGGTGAACATAATCCAAGAGGACAGCAGAAGGGTTCGGAGTGTAAGGGGCAATCCTGGAAGGGTTGGACAGTTAGTGAGTGCCTCTCTGTTCCCCAGTTTTCTGATGTTCTACCTTAGGCTAGGGTAGAGAGTCTTAGAAGGACAGGTGAAGGAACACTGGGGAAAGAGCTCAGACAGAGAGGGCGGAGGTTGGTGACCTCGTTCCCAGTTTGCACAGCACGGGTCTTGCACAGGCCTTATGTCCTGATGTCACGATGACTAGTTTCTGCTTTCATTTTCAAGGGTGCCTACGTTTGTATGAAAAATAATCAGGACACCCTGGCTAAAGGAGATTTAGGGGAAAGATCTGCTGGTCTGGGTACATATCACACTTTCCTTAGTTTACCCAAAACCTCACAAAATCTACATCATGCATTGATGCCTTTGGTGTTGGGTTTGGGAATTTGGTTCAGGCAGGCATGAGGGCAGGGAGGCCCTGTCACACACGGCTCAGCACAGGGCCTGGCACACAGGCGGCACCGATGATGCAGGGGGAGTGATGTAATCATAAGAGCAACATTATTCAGTACCTCGCTTTTCCCCTGTGTAGGGGACCAGATCTTCTCGGTCCTTAAACTCCTTTGCTTGCTTTTCCAAGTGATCCAAGAGCTCCTCCCTTTTAAAGGGGCCCGTGGGCGCCTTGGTGGTCTGATCCTTCTGCCTCAGGCCTGCAGGCAGCAGTGCGTTCTATAGTGGAGGTTGTGGGGCCGGGGGACAGAGAGAGAGAAAGAGAGAGAACGAGAGAAAGAGAAGGGAGAGAGTGGTCAGCTGCTGAAGACTTGCATTTCTCCCCAAATTCATCTTTAGGCCAGGGGACCTCAGAGCCCCTAAACTCAATCCGGGCCGCTCATTTACACGTGAGGAATCTGACACCCAGGAGGGGCAAGGACTTGCCCAGGGTCACCCAGCAGACGAGGGGCATGGCGAGGCCAGGACTCAGGTCTTCATGGTCTAGAGTCTCTAAGCCTTTGATGTTTCTGAAGGCAAGGGAGTGAGGATGCAGCTGACACAGGGCTTGGCATACAGGGGCTCTCGGGGAGCATAAATGTGATTAAGGTGGCGTTTAGATGCAGGAGGGTAATTACAGCTATTGTATACACGAAGGCAAGGGGGAGCAGCAGCCCAGGGGCCTTGAGTTAAGGCCCTGAATGCAAACCTGCTAACCAAGCAGGGAAAGGCTGTGGTGTGCAGAGCTGTGGTGTGGAGGGGCGTGACTCCAGGCTGCAGCCCTGGCCGGCCCTCCTGGCTGCTTCCTGCCCTGCCGACAGGCCGTGCACGTGCCACTCTGGCCGTTAAATATTTTGAACGTTGCCCTTGGAGACGGGTGTCTCAAGAAAGATAGCATCGACCAATCATCGTGTTCCTTCTTCAAACACGGTTAGGGGTCTAGGTGTGGGCTTGCTACCGAAGCAGACTAGAATCAGGGTAGACTCGAGTCACAGAGGCTTCCCTTACCTCAGCCCCCCGCGCCTCAGAGATGCAAAGAAGTCTATGGTTGCAAGGATACTTAGAGTCTATCTAGTGCACACACCTGCCCTCCAAGAGGAAACTGAGGCCCAGAGCAAGGAAAGACTTGCCCAAGGAGTTTCGGGGATAGATCTAGAACAAAAACCAACGTCCTTCTTCAGATGTGGGGGAGGAGGGTGGTCTTCACTTCCAATCATTGCTCTCCCCCCCCCCCGCCTTTCACTTGGGGCTGTAGTGAAGGACACCTGGAAGGCAGAGGGGAGCAGAATCTCACCCCATTTCTTGCGGCATCCCCTAAACCGGCTAACCTAGAGAGCCATCCCACCTCCAATCTCCCCACCATCAAAATGCATAGCTTTGGTCACTCCCACACAGTCCCAATACTTTGGAAAGCCCCCTCAGAGAGGGGATCATATGTGGTACACAAAGACAGCCGTGAGCCTGGCCACTGAGAGCGAAAGCTCAGGAGGACAATACCACTGCTTTCCTGCTGTATGACTTTTCACAAAAAGTTTTACCACCGTTTTCCATAGCACTGCTCCCCTCGGAGCCCTGGGTGCAAATGGACCCGGGCCATGAGTCAGCAAAGATGGCTGGGAGTTGGAACACGTTACAAGAGGACGGCCAGTAGATGGAAAATCAAGCCATGACTGATTTGGGGGTGAGCATAGGGAAGATAATGATGCCACAGACACCCCAGTTTCCCTGAAGCAGCAGTCCTCAGGTACTGCCCACCACGGCACACAGGATGGATGAGGCATGGCCCGGCTAGCTGCGTGTGCACCCCTTCTCTCCTGTGGCGGGGCACTCCCAGGGACTCAGGTGAGGGACAGCACCACCTCACTGTCCCACAAACCTCCATCTGTGATGACCCACTGGGAGCAAACCAGACTCTCTGTGACAGGCCTGCACCTCACAGCTGACCGTCCCCGACAGGCTCACGCCCTGGCCTGACAGAGGGCTGACTCCAGCTGTATGATCTTGGGCAGGCAGCCTGGGCTCACTGGGCCGCAGTTTCTAGCCCTATAAAATGTGAATAATCATAGCTGCGCTCTCGGACTTGTTGAGCGAATGCAGGAAGAGTGCTTAGCCCACAGCCAAGCACTCACAGATTACTACTTATGGTCAGATGAATTCATTTTAACAGGAGATGGGTTACCCAAATATGTGTGTTGAAAATGGAGATGTATTATCCAAATAGATCTCAAAATTTGAAAGAGGAAGACATGTAAATATAAAACGAAGTAAGCACTGAAAGCAAGTGTTTTCCCAATGATCCCCACAATAGGAGACCTGATAGACCGCTGTCACTGTAAAGGGTTCTGAGGGCAGTAAGGTGCTAGGGCGCACGCTGGCCCCTAAAGGCTCAGAGAAGGGAGAAACCCATCGAGGCGAGAACTGAAGGGAAATGGGGTTTGCAAGCTCACATCTCTTGGAATATGTCTGATAGAGGCCACTGACTTAGCTAAAGTAGGGATTCTTAGCGTTGGCACAATTAACATTTGGGGCTGGATGATTCCTTGTCATCAACATTTGGGGCTGTTCTAGGCATTGTCAACTGTTTACCAGCCTCTGTGTTCTCTACCTAATGACGCTGGTGTCACCTCACCTCCTCACTGTGAAAACCAAAAATATCTCCAAACATTGCCAGATATCCCCTGGGGGGAAAAATCACCCCAAATGAGAACTACTGTTAAACTGAAGCCCATATCATTAAATAGGGGAATTAAGATCTTTTTAAATGTACTTTAAAAATATTACTTACACATCAGTTTAAAGTATGGTTTCATTTATTTAAATCTTTACTGAAAGCAGTTGATTTTTTAAAAAACAGAAACATCAAAGGCCCTTTCTAACTTAGTTTATAGTATTTTTAAAGTAGATATTGAGAATATAACCTCTTTAGGGGTTAAAGTTTTTTCCCATTAAATGGTATACTTAATAAAACATAACACGATTTTCGATTAAAACGAAAGACAGTTGCATATTTCTTAAACTCCTGGTTATTTACCATTTTTACTTGTTTTCAAAAATGGCATGTTATCTCACATAATACATAAAAATTAACTCAAAGTCGGGGTGCCTGGGTGGCTCAGTTGGTTAAGCAACTGCCTTTGGCTCAGGTCATGATCCCGGAGACCCGGGACTGAGCCCCACATCAGGCTCCCTGCTCAGCGGGAGGCCTGCTTCCCCCTCTCTCACTCCTACTTGTGTTCCCTCTCTTGCTGTGTTTCTCTCTGTCAAATAAATAAAAATCTTTAAAAAAAATTAACTCAAAGTGGATCAAAGATCTAAATATAAGAGCTAAGACCTAAAACTTTTAGAAGAAAATAGGCATAAATCTGTATGACCCTGGATTAGGCAATGGTTTCTTGGATACGCTACTAAAACAATAAGCCACAAAAGAAAAAATGGATAAAGTGATTTCATTGAAATTAAAAACGTTTATGCTTCAAAGGAGCCTAGCAAGAATGTGAAACCCACAATCAGAGAGAAAATTTTTGCAGATCATGTGTCCGGTAAGGGTCCAGTATTCAGAATATGTAAAGGCTCTCTTACAACTCAAAATAAAATACAGATAACCCAGTTTAAAAGCGGGCAAATGATGTGAATAGATGTTTCTCCAAGGAAGACATAAAAATGGCCAATGCCCATACAAAAAGATGCTCGACATTGCTAGCCACCAAGGAAATGGAAATCAAACCCAGAATGAGACACTACTTTACACCTGCCAGGCTGGTTATAAAAAAAGAGAGTGTGGGTGGGAAGAGTAGCACGGCAGCACTACTCAGAGCAGCCAAAAAGTTGAAACAACTCAAACGTCCATCAAATCATGAGTGCGTAAACAGAATATGGTACAGCCATACAACAGAACGCTACTTGGTGATAAAAAGAAAGGTAGCAGTGATATGTGCTACAATACAGGTGAAACCTTAAACACGTCATGCTAAGTGCAAGAAGCCAGGCGAAGGACTACAGTATCAGAATCCACTTATGCAAAGTGTCAAATCTGTGGGAGACAGAAAGTGGGTGAGTGGTTGCCTCGAGCTGGGAAGGATGGAGAAAAATAGGGGTTTCTCTATGAGGTGATGAAAATGTTCTAAAGTTGATTGTGTGAGGGTTACACAACTCTGTGAATATACTAAAAAAAAACTGCACTGTATACTTTAAGTGAGTGAATTTCGCAGTATGTGAATTATATCTCAAATAAAGCAGTTATTTAAAATGGCATATGTTGGGGAGCCTGGGTATCTCAGTTGGTTAAGCAGCTGGCCCTCGACCTCAGCTCAGGTCTTGATCTCAGAGTTTTGAGTTCAAGCCCTGCATTGGGCTCCATGCAGAGTGTGAAGGCTACTTTAATAAAAAAAAAAATTAGGGGCGCCTGGGTGGCTCAGTTGGTTAAGTGACTGCCTTCAGCTCAGGTCATGATCCCAGAGACCCGGGATTGAGTCCCACATCGGGCTTCCTGTTCGACGGGAAGCCTGCTTCTCCCTCTCTCACTCCTCTTGCTGTGTTCCCTCTCTGGCTGTGTTTCTCTCTGTCAAATAAATAAAATCTTAAAAAAAAAATAAAAAATAAAAAAATAAAAAATAAAAAAAATAAAAAAAATTAAATTAAAGAAGGCATATGTTATCTAGGGGAAAATTATAAAAATGGCTAGTGCAGGAGCTAAACGGTCAGGGACCGCCAGGGACAGAAGTCTCTTTGTGAACCCATAGCTAATAGTATTGCTGAGACGGGCCAGGCCAGAGCTGGCCACATTTAAATTGGTGTCCTGTTTGATGACCTGGTGAGCCTCACTGTGTAAATTAGTCATGGAGAAGTTAAATGGGTGAGAAAATGCTGCCTTGGACCTCTGAGGACTCTTAGAGCCTACAACTGAGTCTCAGATACAGCCTATCCCATCGGTGAGGAAAAGAGCTCCCACAACCATTTTGTTGGTGGCTCTGACCAGGAGAACACGAACGTGTGGTGATTATTCTTTCGTTCCTGTCTTCCTTGGTCATTCAATAAACACTCCATGTGTCCAGGCAGCGTGCTAACAGGCAGGGCCAGGACCCCGCAAAGAGATCTCTAATTTGGAGCAACCAGGGAGAGGGGAGGTCAGTGGGGGAAGTGGAGTAAATTAAGAGTGGAGTGTCCATTTTTGCCTGTATGGAAAACGCTGCATTATTTTTGCTTTTTGAGTTAATCAAGATCCTAAAGAGGGGTTGGCTTAATAGCCTAAAGCCTAGCCAAGAACAGTCTATCGCTAGCCTCTCTGTTACCAGGGAAGGTTGCATATTTCCACGGTGCCTGCGGTCATTGGAACCTCTAACTTCGGAGGAACTTGTCTCAGTCTCCTGATCTTGAAGTCTGTGCAAGTCCTTCTCCGTAGGTAGTGCTAAGGGAAGCATCGGTCTGGCTCCCCCAGGACACACATCAGCCATACATCGGGGTGCGGGTGGGGGACAGGTCCTGACAGGCACACAGCACACATGCATCTTCCCTCCAAAGACAGGTTGGTGAGGTGTGAGGTTTGCTTTGGGAGTACAAGCTTGGTCCCGAGGACTCAGGGCACATCTTCACATCGTTCCTTACACTTAAAAATGTACTCCCGTGACGAGGGCAGCTCTCTGATCTGAGGCTAGAATGATATGTGTGAGATGCTTGGGAGTGGTGGTGACTGGGGCACATTGGGGCATCGGGTGCCTCTACACCATCAAGCTCCAGAATTATTTCCAAGTAAGGACACGGGTGGTTCTATTAGACCTGCTTATCTTTACATGAAAGCACTTGATTTTTAAATATTGACAAAAAGTCCAAATATTTAAAAGCAATGCTCAGGTCACAGAAAACACATCTGTAGGCCAGACAGGGTCTGTGGGCTGCCACTTTGCCACATCTGATCTAAGATTCCTATCAGACTAGAATCGGTGTAGGCAGTCAAGATATTCATTCATTTATTTGACAACTATTTACTCGAGTGTCTCATCCATATCAGGCTCTGGACTAGAGAAAGAAAGAGGTATATCCACGATTTTGCAATGCAGTGGTTTTAAAAATTATAAAAACCCATGACATTTTTAACAGGTTTTTAGAAATAATTATAGGGAAAAAATTTAGGCAAGCTCTTCCTGTGGTTTCCTACTTGTGGTTTTTAAATGGTGACTTCCTTTTAATTGCTGGAAAAATCAAAACTCGAATGGGTATCTTGGCAGGTTATCATCTTAATCTGAATTTCACTCCCACACTCTGGAGTCCGGTTGTCCAAAGATACTGAATGGGGCTGTGAGGGGCTCTAACACCCTGCCAACAGGGGCCGGTAAAGCCAAATAGCAAATGTCTGCACAGAAGCCTTCCCAGCTAGGAACACACACACACACACACACACACACACACACACACACACACACAATGTATTAAAGGGGCTGCAAAGCTCTAAGAGAGCCTCTGGACCAATTATTTTATTTCCAGGTGAGGAAACTGAGACACAAAAAGAGCCCGAAAGCCTGAGTTTGTATACAGATGACACTGTATGTAATTAGCATGCCCAAGGATCAGTATGACCATTTCCAGGCTGGTGTCTGATCATGCATACATCATCCTCATCTGCTTCTTCATAAGGACAAGATAAACAAGCAACTTTATCACTTTTCTCAAATAAAGCAACTATGTCTAAGGACAAGGGAATATTAAAGGTGCCCCCCTCCCCGCCATGGTCTGAGCTCCAGGAGTCCTGTGACTGAACCCCACACAACCCTAGAAGAGGGCGGGCTATGGAGGACAATGTCTTATGCCAGCTGAGGGTCAGGGAGGGCAAGGGCCTAGCTTGAGGTCATATGCTGGACCGAGAGTCCCAGACTCTTGACTTCCAAGCCACAGAAAATGTTCCATCCCACCTGCCAGCCTTCCTCTAGGAATAGACCCTGAAACCCAGACGTGGTGCCCGATGAGAACCAGGCTTCCTCCCCAAGTGTTAGAAAGCCAGAGCTCACCTCCTTATCAAACTAGTCTCGGTTTACAGTTGGAGGAACTGAGGCCCTGAGGCATGGACTTCCAGTCCTGGGGTAAGAGTGAAACCCAGGAGGCTGAACTGCCCAAAATGACCAGTGACTTCCGTCCTGCTCCCACTGGAAAACCACCGAGGCCTACCCTAGACGCCCCACGCCCTCCACCACACTCATGAGGCCCAGCATCTTAAAGGCCACTCAGTCGCACAATTACCTTTACAAGGTATTTGGCAAAAATAAATAAATAAATAAATAAATAAATAAATAATCACTTTTTTAACTGGACTTGAGAACTTTTATTTTTCAGGTATCTGCCAGGTCTGTTTCCCCTTATAAAATGAGGTCCTCTAGCCCCTCACGGCCTGGATGATACAGAGCACTCTGCTTCTGTATTCCCGACCAGCAGCTTCTAGATTCCACTAGTAGTCATTCAGGAGGGCTTCAACAGACCTAGCTTGCTTTCTTTTTCTTCCTTCCTTTCTTCTTTCTTTTTTCCTTCCTTCCTTCTTTTCTTTCTTTCTTTCCTTCCTTTTTTCTTTTCTTTTTTCTTTCTCTCTCTCCTTCCCTCCCTCTCTTCCTTTCCTTCCTTTCTTTCTTCCTTCCTTCTGTCTTCTGTTCTTCCTTCTTTCTTCCTTCCTCCTTCCTTCCTACCTTCCTTCCTTCCTTCCTTCCTTCCTTCCTTCCTTCCTTCCCAACACACTCGGGGCATCTCCCTCTCTTCACTTTCTTTCTAGAAAGATCTAGAAGAAGATCTTTGGCTCAACTGCCCCGACCTTGCTATAGGACCAGGGAAACCCAATAGTTTCTACCTTCCCCAGTCAACTCTTTTAGGGCATTAGAGTTGACATCGAAAGGTACCTTTGGGACCCAAGTCCAGTCGCTGTAGTGGGGCCTACTGGTTATAACATACTTTATCTCATTCTGGTGTTCACAGCACAAGGTGGGCCAAACTGTGCCTTCCCTATGTTCTGATCCTCTTTTTCTGCCTCACATACAAGAAAAATGTTCCACTGCTGTGCTGGGTCCTGGGCATCTTGAGAAAATGAATGTGAGGCCCTGCTTCACCGGGCTCACAGCTGCAGGGGAGACCCACATCTGAGTGTGAGTGATTGTACTCCTGGAGGCTTCCTGGAGGAGGTGGTTCCTGAGCTCGATGGGTCCCAGTGTTCCAGGCAGGAAAAAGCCAGGGCAGGAGGATCAAGGCGAGGGTGTTACAGAGGAGAGAATGCACATCACAGGCAGGGGTGTGGCAGAATGAGGGCACAGCCCACTGGGGGAAGGAGTCTGGGTGAGTCTGAAGCCGCAGGGTTCTGAATGTCTCCATCCTGTGCACACCATCCTTGTTCAAGCTGCCGTGCCTCCAGCGAGGAGCACGAAAGCAGCCTCCAGGCTGGCTTCCCTGCCTCATACCTCTCCCTCTTTACTCCTTTCCCCTCCCATCAGCCGGTCGGACCTCACCAACATCAGCGCCCGACCATGTCACTCCCCACTCCACTCACAGATGTTCAGTGCCTCTACTAACTTACAGAATCACACCCAAATTCATCAGCCTGGTACAGAGATATTGTCACCATTTGACCCCAACCTGCTCCAGTCTCCTGATCTTCCCCTCTTCCAGGATCCCAGGTCCCTGCCTCTCTAGGCTGCTCCACATTCCACAGCCGCACCCTGATCTCACGTTGCCATTCCCGTGCTCAGGCTGTGCCCTCTGCCTGGCATTCCCTCCAGCCTCCTCCCCTGCATTTGTCCTTTAAAGTCCTTCCCTTGGGCTCCCTGTTTGCAGTGCTCCCCACATCAATCTGGACATTCTCTGTGCAAACTCTCCTAGGCATCTCGCCCAGGCTTATATAATGTCCTCCCATTCTGTCTTGGAGCACATCTATGTCTCTCTCCCTGGGGAGGCTGAGTGGGATGTATCTTCGCCTTCGCCTCCCCAGCACCAAGCACTGGGCACTAAGAACATGTGTTCTGTGTAGCCCTGATCCACACGGCCCTGCGGCTCCAGCTGGGGAAGGCTGGGATTACTTGGACACCCTTCAGTTCAGCATCACACCTGCTGCCCCAAGCTCCCAGTCAGGCCCCCTGACTTCTGCCCTGAGCACGGTTGGGGGAGGGGACACACGAAGGGTGCCAGGATGGAGGTGTCCAGGATGGAGCCAGGTCACAGACGGGAGTATTGGGAAAAACAGGCTGGCCTTTGTGATGTTTTCTCTAAGGGCCTGGATTTGGTTCATTTCCTCCCAATTCTGCCTTGGAGTTTTTGGCAGTGTGGGACCTCAGGTCATCAAACTGGTAAACTCACAGCGACAGCCTGCAGTCCGCAGTACCATGCTCCCCATCATTGGCACTAACAGCACTCTTCTTAAGGCTGAGCACAAGGCCTCTCAGATTAAAGACTACTTTCCCCAGGCTCCCCCTTGCAGGCAGGGTGAGTCATGTCACTAAGCCATGGTCAGTAAGAAATGTCCAGTGGTGATTTCTAATAACCTTCCTTAAAAGATGCTTACATAATGGCTTTTTCCTTTCCTTTTTCTCCCCTTTTCCACTAGTGTGAGACCTCGTGTGCAGCTAGGACGGCCACTACCCTGGGCCAGAAGGCCTGCTCCTCCCTCTCTCACTCCCCCTGCTTGTGTTCCCTCTCCAGCTGTGTTTCTCTCCATCAAATAAATAAATAAAATCTTAAAAAAAAAACTTTATAGTGATTTTTTTTCTTTTTAAGGGTGATCTGAATAAAATAAGATAAAATGTTTACTTTCGTTACATCTAGATGAAGGGAACATAAATATTGTCTCTACTCTATGTGTTTTGAATGTTTCCTATTAAAAATATCAAAATCAAGATGGAAATTGCTCAGCGTCCTCAATTTGGGGCAGGTGCAGTACTGTGGGTTGGAGAGGGTGGGCAGGGAGGCTGGGCCTTGAAAAATGGGAGGCTTTTGAACCGAGGGGTGAAGGGCTCCAAGGCCAAGGGGATCCCCCAGCAAAAAGGCTGGAAGGAGAGGGGTGGAAGAGAAAGGAGGGCTTCCCGGGGAGGCTGGAGAGGTTGCAAGGAGGTAATCATGGGGCACAGTGACACCTGGCCTCACTCACCCTCACCCTGCCGGGCCCATCCTTGGCTCTGTCCATGGCAGGCAGTGTTTCTAAGGATGTGTGCCTATTTTTAGAGCAGAGATTTATTTCTTTCCATTTCAACTGTTTACTTCATCCTGGGCTAGCAATTCTGTGGTTTGTGTTACAAGGGAGAACTACGGCCCTGCGGACCAAACTTGGCTGCTTCCTGCGTGGCTGAGAGCGTCTTCCGGCTCACAGGGTACCATTTGGGGAGCAGGGAAGATTTTAGGATTTTGTGGAGTCTGATGGGAAGCAAAGTTGTGTGACAGGAAGTCCCCTGTTCTCTTCCTGGGTCTGTGGCTGACTTGCTGTGTGACCTTGGATAAGAACATTGCCCTCTCTGGGCTTCCGTGGGGGGTATTTTGCTGTTATTTTGATTTTTCATCATTACAATGTCAACACTACTTCTTATGTCGTAGGGTTGGTATGAGGATTCAGTGAAATGCATAAAGCACTGAGTGAGCGATATGTGTCCAGGAGACACCCCATAAATGAGAGTTTCTTTACCTGCATCAGGTACATACATACAGGGGGCAGGGGAGGGAGGGTTCGATGGTTTCTAGGGGTCCTTCCAACGCTGCAAGTTTGTAGTTATAGGTTTTCTCCTCCATTGTTTCTTCCTGCTTTTCATGGTCCCTTGTTCTCAGAACTCTTGATGCATTACGGAGTAGGAGAAAGAGGTCTGCCTGAGCTTAGCCTCCCACCTACCAGCTGTGTGATTCTGGTCATCCATTTCTTTTTTTTTTTTTTTTTTAGGATGGTATAGACCCCAACCTTTAAGGATCGATGTGATAGGATCCTCGTAGTGATCTTTGTACGGGTGATGCTCCCAACATTCAGCACAGACCCTGGCCTGTAGGAAGCCCTCCACAGGGAAAAGAGCTACAATTATTATTTTGGGCCCTGCAGGGGGCTGTTGCTTCCCACTGTTGTTTCTGTGGCTATAACAGGCCGTAGCCTCCCAAAGGCTGACTTCAAAATCAACTCACAGAACCTGACTTCTTTATAAGGTTGGGATTATACTCCTACCATCTCCCTTCCTGCTAATATTTTAATCTTTTTACTGAGACACTTAAGAAAAAAATCTTCCTTCTCCCCAAAGCTTCATTATCAAGCAATATTTACAAGTAAATTCTTGATTTTGATGGCATTTTTCCTTCTTTTTTCGAAGATTAGTATGGATGGTGAAACTCACTTTGCAACTTCAAAAGGAAATTGTATCTGAAAAGAATAACTTGCTGGTCATTCCCCACCTCAGGCCTGGCAGGTCCCAGCCCACAGGCGCTCACAGGAGTTTGGTGATAATAGAACAGGCTCTCCGGGCAGGACTAGAGACTGGAATCCCAGCATGGCTGTGTTACAGCCTGCCCAGGTTACCTCCTCTCTCTGAGCCTCAGTTTCCCCATCTTTAAAATGGGGCCCATGACTGAACCTCTGGGAGGATTGAATGAGATGCAAAGCTTTGCCCACGATGCAACCAGTAAACGTGAACTACTTACTGATCCCATGAGAACTCGGGCCCCCCACCCTGAGCACGTCAGTGTGACCATCAGTCTTCAGTGTTTCGGTATGTGTCCCTCTTCCCCACTACCCGGCGCACAGGCAATCTGAACCAAGGAGCTGGCTGGGCTTCACAGCAGCACTTAACTCCAGAGAGACAAGGAAGGGCAGATCCTCTTGGGGAATCAGTCAACAGTGGATACTTTTAGCACACAGAGCATTCCTCTCTCCCCGGAGTCCAAGGACAACAATCTCATGATAAGCTCGAGTTTTTCCAGGCCGCAGAGTGAGAGATAGAAAGTTTCAGGGGCTTTTTTTTTTCTTGCTTTCTTTCTTCCTCTCTCTCTCTCCTCTTTTTTTATGTGCACAAGCATGGAACTCTCTGCAGCAAACAAAGCCGCTCTCCAACTCCGAGTACGCTACTCTGTCACGTGACCCCGGGGCTTAGCGGTTGCATCACTGAAACCCTAACCCCGTGAAGTGTCAGCGGAATTAAGGTAATCAGGCTGCCAAACTGCTCCTCAAACCATAGATGCTTAGAGCTCGAGGGGGTGTCAGAAGGCATTGAGGCTAACTGCACCCCTTTTGCAGAGTGGGAAACTGAGCTCCAAAGAGGGAAGATGTGCCTGAGTGGGGAGCAGAGCCAGGACTGAACACGGACTTGTGCATTTCAGGTTGTTTCCAGGGGGAAAGGAGGGTGATTTTGGATCCAGCACTCACCCGGTTACAAAACCAGAGCACATCCTTGGCTCAGACTATCTTTCTAGGTTCCAGGGAACTCTCAGCACTGGGGCATGGCTCCCCCACTGCCTAGCGGTAGGACCCTGGACAACTTACTTCACCTCTCAGGTTGTTCCTCTCCAAGGAACTGGGCTGATAACAGTGCCTACATCACAGGATTATGATGATAGCTGAATGAGTTAAGATTTTCAAAGTGCTTAGAACAGTGCCTGGGCATAGGAAGTGCCATGTTAGCACCTGTTAAATAGAAATGAAGGGGCGCCTGGGTGGCTCAGTCATTAAGCGTTTGCTTTCGGCTCAGGTCATACTGGGATGGAGCCCCGCATCAGGCTCCCTGATCGGTTGGAACCCTGCTTCTCCCTCTCACTCCCCCTGCCTGTGTTCCCTCTCTAGCTGTGTTTCTCTGTCAAATAATCTTAAAAACAAAACAAAACAAAACAAAACAAAAAACAAATGAAAGTAGAAGCCATATAGAGTGTCCCAGACAGGGCAGGGGACCTGGGGCCTGATCTCGTTCTGTTTGGATGTGTGACACAGAGCAACCTCCTTCTGTCTGGGTCAGTTCCTGCTCTGGAAGTTGGGGGCATGGGCTCCCCTGGTCCCTGTGCTCCTCCCAGATGGCCGGCACTGAGACCTCTCCTGGTCTGCATACCTCTGGCCTCTCCCTGTGCTGACCTCAGAACAGGGCCAAGGGTGGGGGAACTGGGCTGGAATGTTTGAGCTCTCAGTAAGCAGGGCACCCACTAGATCTTTTCAAAACTCACACACTGACTTGCAAATCAGGTAACAGAGACCTCTCTCCATGAAGGGGCCAATTGTGTGGCTGGGACAAAAAAACCCCACTGATCTCTGTTATCTATTTTCTCTCTGACTTCTTTTTCCTTGCTCTTGAACTTAGAGAGAAAGGGGTCTTTGAAAATGTCCATTTTGAAACCACAATGATACGAGAATCACGGGTTTCTTGATTGCTCAACCCTTCTCCAATCCACAGATACTTTTATTTTCCTCCTGCCGGAGTGGAAGCCGAGAGAGCCCTTGGAGACCATCCGAGCCCTTGGAGACCATCCGGAATCTGATCGTCCACACCCTGCTCCTGTGCCCAGGGCAAGTTAGCTTTGTGCGCCCCAGGCTCTCCATCCCTCCAGTGGGCACCCGTGTTCCTGTTGATCTTCCAGGAGCAGGGCTGGGGAGCTGGCTGTGAAAGGGGACATTTGCTACCGAGGCCAGATGATCGTGATACCTGTGCACACTGTGGGGGGGCAGGTACTGGGGGAGCCCTTTGCCAGGCTAGAGCTGAAACAAAGCTCCCAGCTGGGGCTCCAGGAGGTCTTAAATAAGAGCTACACTCCAGTCCTGAGAAGGCTCTTCTACTTGCCCCTGCAGAAGCAGCCTCATCGAACCCCATCCCCAGCCAGTGGCCCGGAGCCAACTCCAACAGTGAGATGGCCAGAAGCAGCAGGCCTTGCTCTTCATGGCCCTGAGGACAGAAGGAGTCTAACATATGGCGGCGGAAAGGTTGTGGGGAGAGGTAGGGTCCTTCCTTGGCTTCAGAAAGGAACTCTTCCACCGCCAGCTAGGGCTTCCTCCTCCCACCCATCTCGCCGGCACTTCCTCTAGTCCATCTGTTCTCAGAGCTCCTGGAACCAGCAAGCCCACAAGTCACTGCCCCTCAAAGATTCCTCAGGCTTATGGGGAAAAGTCTAACCTCTCCGCTTGGTCATGCATCCCATTCCCCCTCATCCCCACCCCCATCATGCTACCAAAACCTCCTTCCAAGGTCATCCAACCCTGCACGGAAACCACATTGAGATTCTAATTACAATTATCCCCAGTTACCTTTCGTAGGTGAGCTTTGCTAGTGGCCTGCGTTGGCCTAGAATTGTTTTTATTCTTGACTCAGGAAAATCCCAGGGCCCGGTTCCCAAATCACCTGCTGTGTGAAGTCTCCCACCAGAAGAATCATTCGTCTCCCCGAGCTCCTGCTCTGTACCTGCTAAGGATGCCGGTTATATGCTTCCACTCCCCCGGGGCCTGAGCGGACTGACACGGGAGGGCACGGTCCCTCCATGGCTGCCCGGTGGTGGCCCGCACAGGGTCTGGCACCCAGCAGGTAAGGACATGAGCTGGCAAAACTAGCTGCATCCCCCTTTGGTTCTTACTTTTTAAAGCTGCTCGTTTGTGTAATTCTGTGTGACAGTAGTCTAGGATCGAGTTAGAACAGAATCATCTCACAGCGATAAACCTGGAAGCCTGGTTTTCTCTTGCCTATGGTGCTTGTTTTTCCTGAAGCCCAGGCTTCTGGGCAGCGGGAGGACAGGGAAGGGAGGAGGAGACGTGGTGCCCTCGCAACAAGACTGCCTTCCAAAGCCCTGGAGCCGTGTCATCAGAGGGTCCATCTCCTCGTGGCTGGGCATGCGGATGTCATGGTAGCAAGAGGCGTCTGTCATTCTATGGGGCCTAGGACCCAGGACCCCTACACTGGCTGTCTGGGTTTTCTAGAAAGAAAACCTTTATTTGAATCTAGAGATAAGGCTGGTTAAAAGCTCATGGCAGCTGTGCCCTGAAGGGGCCACCAACCCCATCATTCCATGGATGGGGACCCTGAGGCCTAGGGAAGGACAGTGACAGGCCCAAGGTCACATGGAGAGTAAGAGACAGGGCCGGGGTTGGCGCTAAGACAGCTAATCTCTCGTCCTGCATTTCCCCCTCTGCACTAGCTGTGATCACTTGAGGGTTAGTGCAATGGTGTCGCGGTGTCCTTTTCTTCAATGATCACTGTTAAACTTCAGCGGAGAAAGAAAGCTGTGAAATGCTCCATTTTTAACCCAAAATTATAAAATGGAAAATTCACTTCTTTCAGTAATATTCATTATGTACTTTCTCTGGACTGAGCACTGACCTGGGGAGCTGGGTGCAGATACAGGATCTAACAGGCTGCCTGGGAAGACCTTTCTTGGCCCTGCTCCCAGCTCCATGGTCGCTGGGCAAACCACAGACCTGACCAGGGAGCCTCCTGCCCCTTCTTGATCCTGTGGTCCTGACGGCAGAGGCCAATTCCAAGCGCTCACTAAATAGACTTCTTAAATGTGCCAACTATGAAATACATAAAATTCACATCCCACGGGCGCCTGGGTGGCTCAGTGGGTTAAAGCCTCTGCCTTCGGCTCAGGTCATGATCTCAGGGTCCTGGGATCGAGCCCCGCATCGGGCTCTCTGCTCAGCAGGGAGCCTGCTTTCTCTTCTCTCTCTGCCTGCCTCTTTGCCTACCTGTGATCTCTCTGTGTCAAATAAATAAATAAAACCTTTAAAATAAAAATCACATCCCACAAGGGAAAGGGAATCTTGCAGCACTTGGTTGCTGGGTTAATTCCTTCCATGACACCGGGTCCCCATGACCCACAGAAGCTAGCTGGAGAAAACGGCGAAACTGGCTTCTGCAGACGTAGTTACAGCGCTTACTCTGATTCCATGTCCTGCACCTGGTGCTGTTTCTCCCCTGCTCAGGATTCACGGGTCCAGGAATCAGGGGTAGAAATGGAAGGGACCCTCCTCACTGTGACTCCTAGTGACCCATTGGCAGCAGGTTTGCTTCCTGTCCCTGTGACCTTATGCTCTTCTGGCCTAGAGGTTTTAGTCCCCAAGGGAGGAATGCTTCCGCAGGGAGACACAACACTAATTCCATTGGACTGGACGTTGAGACTGCCACCTGGCCACTCTGGGCTCCTTGTGCCCCTTAATCAATGGGCAGGGAAGGAGTTTATGTACTGGCCAGGGTGACTGATGTGGAATTGGACCACTGCCCCACAACCCAGGTACGGAAGCACCTGCCTGCATCCAGAGACTGCTGATGGGGCCTCTTACAAGCACCATGTCCTGTGATTAGAGTCGATGGAAAATGACAACAACCCAATCCAAGTAGGGCTACCACAGGCCCAGACGCTTCAGGAATGAAGGTTTGAGTCATCCAACCAGGCAAAGAATCATGACCAGCGAGGTGCTTGCTAAAGGCAAAGGGAATACAGAACGGGGAGGGGAAGAAGGTAGTTAGAAATACCAGCTGCAACCATGTGACCAGTTAGAGAAACAAGGACCACACCTGTCATGAGGGTTTCCTTCTTGTTTTGAATGTGTGTGTGTGAAGTGAGTGTCTTTGTCTTTTTCCCCTCTCTTACTCTCTTATCATGTAATCATAAGAGGTACTGATTTTACACCATAGTATTTGAATACTGTTAATTTTATACCATAGTATTTAAGTACTGTGGGATATCAGGGACAGGACCACTCAAGGACCTCACCTCCTCTTCTGGACTCTACCTTCCTTTTAGGACCTCGTTACTGTCTTTATAACGAGGGAAGTAAGATCTCAGATGCGCATGGCTGCAAGTGGGTAAGGAGCAGACGTGTGACGGTCACTTTCATGTGTCAACTGGACAGGGCAGCGGGGCCCCCTGACATCGGGTCATTTTTCAGGGCGTGCCTGTGAGCATATTTCCGGATAAGACTAACATCTGAAACTGAATAAAGCAGATGGCCTTCCCTAATGTGGCCGGGCTGGGGGTGGCATCCAATCAGTTCAAGTTCTGAATGGAACAAAAATCTTGACCCTCTTGACACTCAAGACTGCTCTGAGTGGGGAAACTGGTTTTCCTCCTGCCTGCACACTCATACACTGGTTCTTCCTGGGCCTGGCGCCTGCTGGCCTCCAGACTGAAACTCTACCATCATTCTGCTGGTTCTCCAGGCCCCTTTGCACCCAGGCTGGAACCATACCACCAGCTCGCCTGGATTCCCAGCTTGCTGGTTGCAGCAAGGGACTTGTCCGCCTCCAGAATCATGTGAGTTAATTCCTTACATTAAATCTCTTCCCTAAGTGAATATACAAATCCTCTTGATTCTGCTGTTCTAGACAACCGTGACAAACACAACTCACCACACACACACACAACCCTGCAAGGGCCGTGTTATTCCATGGCCACTGCCATAGAAGGAAACAGGGAACGGTAGCCATGGGAGGTCTGCCCCTGTCCCTCCCCCAGGTGGTAATGGATGTTGTCCCTGCCCCTGTCATGACAGGGTCCCCTTTAGTGTCTACTCACGTCAGGGTCCAGCTCATCCAGCTCATTTTCCAGGGTCCTGAGCTCTTCTTCCGTGAGGGCTCCGAGGATTTCATCTTCATCCAGGTCCCGGTATTTCTCTAGTTCTCGTCTGTACGACATGGTAGGACAATTTGTGCTTGTCTTCTGAGCTTCTGTGATCTATGACCTGCCAGAAAGAGAAAAACCTTAGAACGACCCATCCTGGATTCTCTTTCTCAGAATAAATCAACGTCTGGCATTCACGTGGTGATCAGGCATGCTCTACCAATCGTCAGGATGATAGCTGTGGAATACTACTAAGTTGGATTAATTCTCTGTACAAGTGAAGGTCCTGATGGCAAGTGACTGAATAGATTGTAACTGATTATATTGGCACGGCCATTCGTTCCAAGGAAACAGGGAACTGTCGACGGCTTTCGAGTGCTTGAAAACGATTTTATTCTTCAAGTAGTTCCAGTGTTTTCCTGTACAACCCTCCACCCCTCACTCCATGCCCTAAGGGAAACATGAATGCCTGAATGCCGGAAGCTCTGCCAAAGCTGATTTTATAAAAGGAGGGGTATCACTGAACACTTGCAGTCTGCAGGTCCTTCACCCACATCCCAATCAGGCCATGCAAGAAACCGCCGGCAATAATGGCTAACGCTTACCACCGTATCCAAGCCCTGTGTTAAGCACTTTGCAAGGATTTTCTAATTTAACCTCTGAGGTAGGTATAAGGACCTATTGAGAAATCCAAGCCACCTTCCTATTTACTCAGAAAAACAGCTTCAGGAAAATTTGGGCAAGTAGCCCCTGGAAAACAAATGTGAGCCAGGTTGGGGGAGGTGCCCAATCAGTTAATTCCCAAACTCCAGACACTGAGTAACAGAGGTGCAAACTAAGAATGGGAACACCGTAAAATGCCTTCAACTTCCAGTTCCTGGAGCAATACAAGTGCAAATTAACCCTGGTTGGCTTGTGAGTTGGGGGGGCACCCTAGAAAAGCAAGCTTGAGAAATTAAGCAGCTACAATTTCTCTCCTGAGAAATGATCCTGGCTGGCCAGTAAAAATTCTGATGCTTGGCTCGAAATAAAGCTTTGCTTAACCTTCACTTTTGTATCGGCCTCGTTCCTTTAAACATGGACCCTATTATTTGGGGGCTCTCTGGGATTAAACAACGAGGGCTGAGACAGCATCAGAATTTTGGGAGGAAAAGCCTCCGGAGGTAAGGTAACATCTGGTAAGACCTCGGGATTCTGTCCTGTTCTGTGTGCGGAGCTCCAGGGGGGCCAACTGGGGGAGAAACTGGACGCAGTGTAGCTTCCCAGGGCCAGAGTGGATGCAGGGATGCCTCATCCCTCCATCTGTGGTCGCTAGGGGGTTAAAGTCCCTCTCGGTGATCAGGGGACTGAGAAAATCCCCATCTGTGGTTGCCAGGGGGTTCGGGGTCCCCCTGGGCTAGGCAGTCGCCAGGGGTTTGAGTCCCCTAGCCTAGGCAGTTATGTTTATTTGACGGAAGGGGAGCCTGATCACGTCCCATTAGTGTCCAACCTGTCTGAATGTGAAGAGTTCCCGAGTGTGTGAGTGTGTCTCTGTGGCTGCGGAGCCGGGGTGGGCTGCATCCTGAGGCTCGCGGGCATACTCCTGTGAAATGATAGGTTGTGCTTTTGACTTCTTACTGCAAAGAGACTAAGAATATTTGAATTAGGGGCGCCTGGGTGGCTCAGTTGGTTGGGCAACTGCCTTCCGCTCAGGTCATGATCCCGGAGACCTGGGATCGAGTCCCACATCGGGCTCCCTGCTCGGTGGGAAGCCTGCTTCTCCCTCTCTCACTACCCCCTGCTTGTGTTCCCTCTCTGGCTGTGTTTCTCTCTGTCAAATAAATAAAATCTTAAAAAAAAAAAAAGTAGAAGAATATTTGAATTGGTTGTTAAACATGGTTTGTGCTTAACTGATCAATAAATTCGCCATCTAAAGAATTCTGGTGTAACAGCTTCGGTTACTCCTTAGTCTTCACTGGAGATTAAGGTTTCTAAAGAGTGTAAAACCCTGCTTACTGTAACTAAGACTGATGGAAATAAGGGAAGCAACTCTGTATGTGGATAGTAAGAAAGAAAAAAAAATGGGAATGCGTTTTTGCTGAAGGTAATTTTGTCCTAATGAGATGGTTGTTTGGAAAGAAATGGCATGGGACAAAATCGAATGCAAAGGAAAGTCATAAAAGGTTTATGGAGGGAAAACTTTGAAACAAGAATTTTAAATGTGATCAGCATGGACCAAGATTGAAATGAATGAGTTTTAAAGTATAAGATTGAAACTCTACTTTCCTTCGTTCAAAAAGGCAAGGTTTCCCCCCATTGTTGGTCTGTTCTTGATAAGAACATGTAAATAGTTGCTTTATGTTTGAATGGGTGCTGTAACTATTGTGGAGGTAATGTGTCCTACCTAAAGTTTTAATGTACTAGTACAAGATCATCACTAAGTGTTCTGACTGTTGAAGTGTTGTGTGTCGGAATAACTAAGCCTCCTTATCAATCCCATTGTGGCAACTCTCAGATTGGATCATTGGCAATGTCTGTTTCTGAGTCTTTACTTCTGTTAGTCTTGCAAAATGAGCTTCATCTGCAAGAAGATTCATGTAAAAGTAGGGAGAGTCTCCCTTTCTACCGCCAGGCTCTGTTGGGGGGCTCCGGGTGGCTGCAAGGAGGCCCATAAATTTATCCACGATTAGTGCGGTGACTCAAAGTAAGGAGGAGTCCCCAGGGGCTTTTCTGGAAAGGCTTATTGAAGCCTATAAAATGTACAGCTGAATCGACCCCGAGGCACCCGAAAACCAGAGGGCAATTAACCTGGCCTTTGCTAGCCAGTCAGCCCTAGGCATAAGAAACTACAGAGAATTGAGGGGTTTGAAGGGAAAAATTTGACTGAATTAGTGGGCACAGCAGAAAAGGTATTTAACAACAGGGACGCACAAGGGAGTGAAAGGCAGACTAGGAAAACAGTTAAGGTTTTGGCATTACATGAAGCGGGAAGAGGCCAGTGGAAAGGGAAGAGGCAGGTAGGAGATGTTCAATGGAAGGAAAAGCTTAAATGGGGAAAAAGCAAATGGAGAGACTTAGATTCAGATCAGTGTGCTTACCGCAAGGAGAAAGGACACTGGGCTAGGAAATGCCCTAAGAAGAAAATGGCAGGGCGCTTGGGTGGTTCAGTGGGTTAAAGCATCTGCTTTTGGCTCAGGTCATGATCTCAGGGTCCTGGGATCCAGGCCCACATCGGGCTCTCTGCTCCACAGGGAGCCTGCTTCCTTCTCTCTCTGCCTGCCTCTCTGCCTACTTGTGATCTCTCTCTCTCTCTCTCTCTCTCTCTCTCTCTGTCAAATAAATAAATAAATCTTAAAAAAAAAAAAAAGAAAGAAAGAAAGAAAGAAGAAGAAAATGGCAATGCTGGCCACTAAGGACTGAAGGGGCTGTGGTTCGGGACCCCTCCCTGAACCTCAGATTAGAGTTAAGGTAGAGGAAATCAATTGACTTTTTGTTGGACATGGGAGCCCAATTTTCATCATTGCTAAGGCCTATGGGAAAACTATCTGGAGAGGAAACCTGGGTACAAGGGGCAAATGGCACAGAAAGACATAAATGGACAACAGAGAGGACTTTGAATTTGGCTTTGGGGATCATTAGACATTGATTCCTAGTGTTTCCTAATGCCCCATATAACCTGATGGGAAGAGACCTCCTCCACAAGTTATGGGCTGGCATTCAGTTCTCAGAGGGAGACATGACTGTGACTTTGGGGCAACCTGCTGTGCAGATCCATATGGCAGCAGTGGATGAACACCTCCTTTAGAAGCCAGTCTCAAAACCAGACAGGGGACTGAGGCCTTCTCCAAACCCTGCAGGTCGAGTTTCCCGAAATCTGGGGAGAGGGAAAGCCTCCTGGCCTGGTCGAGGGATGACCGCCACGGCTGTTCATGTTCGGCAGTACCCTCCTCCCCTGGGAAGTAAAGGAAGGGATCAGAAGATATCCATCCAACTGTGCCTAACCCCTATACCCTACTTTCCCTCCTGGGCCCCAAGAGAACTCTGTATACTGTCCTAGATCTCAAGGATGCATTTTTTCTGCATACCTCTGGCAGGGGAGTCTCAGCCCCTCTTTGCTTTTGAGTGGTCTGACCCACAGGAGAGATTCCAGGGCCAGCTCACCTGGACAAGACTCCCTAAGGGTTCAAGAATTCACCTACCATCTTTGACAAGGCTCTACATGAAGATTTACATGGCAGCAGCTACATAGCCAATGGGAAAAGGTATGTGGGGGCTGCGATAGTCTCTCCTGAGCAAGAGCTCCAGAAGGCGGCCCTGCCCTCACCCCCCAGAACCTCAGCGGAGTTGATTGAGCTTACCAGGGCACTGCAGATGGCCAAGGTAAGGCCGCCAACATCTACATGGACAGCAGGTATGCCGCTGCTACTCTCCATGTACACAGGCTATTTATTAGAAAGGGGCTTATTAACAGCAGGAGGAACCAAGATGGGGAGAGGGGTAGGGACCCAGGAGTCTATTGGGAAGTAGATGCTACAGAAATGAAACAGGGAAAATATGGACACAAGTACATGTTAGTTTTTGTGGATACTTTTTCAGGCTGGGTAGAGGCTTTCTCCACCAAACATGAGATGGCAGGGGTGGTAGCCAAAAAGCTGCTAGAGGAAATAATTCCTAGGTTTGGTTTGCCTCTGGTGATTGGGCCAGATACCACCCCCCTACCCCTACCCGCATTTGTGAGTTAAGTCTCGCAAGCGTTGGCCAAGGCCCGTGGGCACAAATTGGAAACTATACTGTGCCTACCGGCCCCAGAGTTCCAGACAAGTAGAGAGAATGAACTGGACTCTTAAGTAAACTGGACTCTTGACAGAGCTAATTCTAGAGTCTGGCAGTGGATGGGTGGATCTCCTTCCCTTCGCCCTCCTTAGGGCGTGGTGCACACCCTATTTCAACAAGGTTACCCCATTTAAAATAATGTTTGGGAGACCCCCTACAGTCTGTCCACAGCTACAAGAAATAGCCTCGGCAGAAATGACCGACCAGTCTGTCCTCCAGGCACTGCAGACGCTGCCATCTGTCCTAAAGGGAGCCCACGCGGGAGTCCGAGCTGCCCTCTCTGGGACCGAGGTTAAGCCACATCCTCATCAACCTGGAGATTTAGTCTGGGTGCACCGCCACCAGGTGGGAAACCTAGAACCTCACTGGAAGGGACCAGTTACTGTCATCCTGACCACCCCCACGGCAGTAAAAGTGGAAGGCATCAGGACCTGGATACACGCGTGTCATGTCAAATGAGCTGAGGACGGGGACGCCCCCCAGAGATGGATGCCGCTGCCGATGGACCCTGCCGACCATGGACTGCAGCTAAGATTCAAAAGGCAATGACTTTGTTAACTTTTATTGCTGCCTAATAATATGGGAGCCTCTGAATCAAGTAGTACTGCAGAATAAAAGAAGGCCTGACACTCCGTTTTTGGAAAAAAGGGGGATGCTCTGCGCAGCCCTGGGAGGGGAACGCTGTTTTTAGGTACCAACAGTTGCAGGCCCCCTGGTTTTACTGTTAATGATACTGCCTGCATTAAAGGGTCAAAGATTTGACCTATTCCCAAAGAAAAGGCGGAATATAAGGACCTGTTTAGAAATCCAGGCCACCTTGCTATTTACTCAGAAAAACAACTTCAGGAAAATTTGGGCAAGTAGCCCCTGGCCCTCCCGCTGGGTCCTCACTCTCCAGACAGCTCCCAGGGGCAGGGTGTGCATTTGCTGCATTCCCCTCCCCCCAGGGCCCATCCTCGGGGCCACACACTCAACAGGATGCTTTTGACTGAAATGAACCTAATTGAAGTTCATCCACTCAGGCAGCCTTGAGGAGACACCCCCTCCCGCCTTGGCCCTCCTTCCTGGAGCTGAGCACTGAAGAGTGAGGCAGCCCTCAGGGCTTCCTTCGATGCCCTGGGAGGGAACAGGCCCCCCAGGACTTCCATAAGCCAGCATCACACTGCAGGTAGGAATGTGACGCTACCTGGGAATAGAATTACTGCAGATGTACCTCGTTCCGTTTACGCGAGGTCCTCCCGGAGCAGGGTGAGGTCCCAATCCAAGGATCGGTGGCCTTATAAAAAGTGGGAATGTGGACAGACACACACTCAGGAACACTTGCGAGGCCAGCAACCTACCAGAAGCCGAGGGAGAGGCTGCAACAGACCCCGCGGCCCTCGGAAGGAATCACACTGGCTGACAACGTCAATCTTGGACTTTTAGCCTCCAGAACCCAGAGACAATCCATTTCTGTTGTTTAGGCCATGCAGTTTGTGGTGTTTCATTTCCACAGCCCCAGCCAACAAATACAATTATTATCTCCATCAGCAGCTTGTGTTCTTAGACCCCTACACACACACACACACACACACACACACACACACACACACACACCACGGCTCCTCTGTGACAGGACTGATGGGATTAAAAAGCTGGAACAGTTGGTAACTAAAAACAGGGAGCTTAAAGAAAGTTCACTAAGCCGACGCGAAAAGCCTCCATTTCAGAAGGTAGAGAAACGTGTTCTTAATGTATGTTTGTGCCCGTGCTGGCATATTTGCTGGAGAAATAGGCCGGTGGCCTGATACGGCCTGATACGAAAGGACTTGCTTCCCAAACACAGAAAACCCCAGTGCCATCCTTTTCTCTAAGAATGGCTCGGCTTGGTCTGACGTCTTCCTTTGCCCAGACCCCAAGAATGCAATGTACGGACCATAAATGGGTCCCCCTTGATTCATCTCTATTTACTTCCAAAGAAAGCACAAGCCGCTGACAGCACTCTGGTAAAGATGAAAAAAAAAAACACAAAAAAAACAAAACCCTCTGTGAAAGCTCTCAGAGAATAACCTAATTTGGCTTTTCTCGAGTGGAACCAGGAGACCATCATCCACAGCCAAGAGGGACCCTAATGAAAGGCTCAGAGGCTTCCAGAACTAACTCACAGAGACACCTCGGAGCTGGCTGCCAAACTGGTTCTGGGCACTCAAACAGGTTTTGTGTTCTCCAAAGTTCCAACGGACCCGAGACCATGCTTCCATGCACTGGATGCCTCCAGGAGAAATAAGTTACATGCAGAATTTTCCTGGTCTTTGCCCATGAAACCACAAACTTTCCTGAAGGAGTCTCCCTCTTAGTACACACAGGGAAGGGAAGTTAACGTTCCTCATACACACTCCAAGGTGCTGTTGAATTCAAAACTCCTATTTCAGAGGATTTAAAGGCCCTTTCTAATGTCAAGTGTCCCCTGAATGTTACAGAGCCATGAGACCTTCCATTAAATAAGCTGAGAGAAGCGGGGGGGCTCCTAAGGCCAAGAAAGCTGTTAGCGTCAAGCCACACTCACCTACTTGGCTCCCAGAATGGGCTTCTCTAAAGCAAGATTCTCTTCCTGGGATCAGTGACGCAGAGAGCTGGAGGTATGGAGGGACAGGGTGGGAACGGGGTGAAAACCATGTGCTCAGAGCCCAGGGTAAGCTCAACCTTAAAATGTGGCTTGGAAGAGATGCTGTTTTATAGCTGGTAATAAAAGGCTTCCATTTCCTAATAAAAGAAGGGCCACTGATGGGACAGAGCTGAGATTCAGAAGACTCTGGTTGTGGTGGTGACTCTCCTGGTGGCCCTTGCTAAATCCCTCCCTTCCTCTGGGCCTCTGTTTGCCCATCTGTAAAAGCGTAAGTGGACTGGAAAATTCTGCTTGTAACCTGTGCCTCTTGGAGCCATTGATAAATTGGATCAGATGGGCAGTCTTTAAACAGTGACCAGGGAGACCTCAGGCTCCTCCAGGGCCCCTGCCAGGGGTCCAGAAGGGCTAAGTGAAAAGGCTCACCTTGGTTTTGCCTGTTTATTTGGGGTTCCATGCCAGATTTCCCTTGAAGAAAGGGGGGATTCAGCTACGGAAGTAAAAAGTTGCCAATCACTCCGAACAGTGAGAGGGTAATAGTCCTTGTTCCCCCTCGTAAGGTGTTGAGAAGATTAAGTGGCCATGAGCAGATCAGGTACAAAGGGCTGGTGTGCGGTCAACACAGGCCCTACAAACACTGGCCATGACCCTGAGGCTGTGCTCGCCTTCCCACTCCCTTCCTGCTCCATCAGCAGACTGCAACTCCTCTCAGAGAAGGACCTATGTCTTTGTCTTCGTGTCCCCAGTCCCTAACCCTATGCCTGGTAAAAGTGCCACTAGAGAATGAGCACATCTGGGGTTCGGTCCAGTGTCCTTGGGCCTTTGGGTAAGCCCCTTCTCTTGCATCCTTTGGTCTGGGAGAGCTGGGAACCCGAGGGGGGTGGTGGGGGAGCAGCAGGAAGGGGGTGATGATGAAGCTCCTGGCATGGCCTGCCTGAGACGCCTCTCTTACCTGCTTTATAAATTGAGTCCTGAGTAAGAGTTGGTAAGAAAAACAAAAGAGCAGCCCAAGAAATGTCAGACACATGGAAACACTTGAATCTTCCACAACTAGTGTCTATGTTACACGAGCAGGCCTGTCTGGCCACCCTGCTTCTCAACAGCCCAAGCCTTAGACGCTGCTCAACATGAAGAAATAAGACTTATAAGCTATGCCAGGAAATAAAACGAGGCAGGTTGGAGAGTAAAAATTAGTGGGTCAAGGGCTGAGGCTATCCATCAGGAAGCTTCAGAAATGAAAGCTCTCAGAGTACCAAATGCACTTTTAAATCTTTCATAGGAAGTGGGTCCAGTCACTTGTCCTAATGGCTTTTCCATCATCTGGCCTCATGGGAAAACTCCGGAAGGAGGTGCTGGAGCAGTGTCGGATTTATGGACTGCATTTCTCTGAGGTCAGGAGGGCCTGAGTCACAAGTTCAAATGAGTGTTTCCAGTTATACCATCTTCTTATTTCCGTCACAGTGAACATCTTGATGATGGGTGAAGAAAGGCTGATTTACAAAGTTGATTTTTCATACCCGATCTTCTCGTGTCTTTGTCCTTCTCTCTCTTTTTAAAAGATTTATTCATTTATTTAAGAGAGAGAGAGCGCGCGCGCAAGCGAAACAGCATGAGAGGAGGGAGGGTCAGAGGGAGAAGCAGGCTCCCTGCTGAGCCAGAAGGCCGCTGTGGGACTCCATCCCAAGACTCCAGGATCATGACTTGAGCAGAAGGCAGTTTAACCAACTGAGACATCCAGGTGCCCCATGTCCTTCTTTTTTGGAAGACACTTTGATCTCTCATCACCAAAGGCTACATCTTTCTCTTTCCTTGGCTTCAGGGACACAAGAGTGCTTGAGATGCCCCTCTTCCTCTTGAGAGCTGTCTCCCCGCTGCCCTCCTTCATGAGGCACTCCTGGGGCAGCCGTGCTTTACACCATGTGACAGCTCCTCTCAGCTGATGGGACAAAGTGGGAGCCTGGCTCAAGGGCAAGCGATTGATGGGCTAGTCAATGAGCCATGAGGTGGCTGGGAATTGGGTGAATGAGCTTTTATTTCTTGGCATTTGTATTAATCCCTGGGATTGTCTTGACAAAGTACCACAAACTGACTGGCGTAAACAACAGAAATGGTTGTCTCTCAGTCCTGAAGGCTAGACATTCAAAATCTAGGTGCTGGCGCGTTGGCTCCTTCTGAAGGCTCTGCGGGGGAATCTGGCCCACGTCTCTCCCCTAGCTCTGGGAGCCTCAGGCGTTCCTAGCCTTGAGCTAGCAGTCTCCCTGTTCTGTATGTTTCTGTGCCTCATGCCCCCTTAATATAAGGACACCAGGCATACTGGATGAGGGCCTGCCCTTAGGACCTCATATTAACTTGATCCTCTGCAAAGACCCTCCTTCCACATAAGGTCTCATTCACAGGTGCAAATGTGTGGGGGGGATACAATTCAACCCACAACAGCACTGAACGGGGACACAAGGAGAAAGTGAGGCAGGTGGCAGGCGAAGCTGGGGATAAGGAGACCACCATGAGTATGTGGAAGCTGAGGCCACGAGGGAAGAGACATTTAGGGGACCAAGAACCCTCAGAAGAGAGTGAATTCCCGCGACTGAGAAAGAGATGGAGAACGCTGTTTCCAGAAGTGCCCAGTTCCCTCAGGCCCGGACTGCTTTGGTTCATGCTGGATTCCCATGAGAACCCATCCTCCCACAATCGCTGGGAGGCCCACCCTCTCTCCCACACACTCCCCCTCGCCACACTCGGACACTTTGAATGAGCCCTACTACTTGCAGCCATGAGAGCTCAGACTCTCCGGGTTTCCCTCCTTCCTTCCTGCCCCTCCTTCTCCATCTTCCGGATGACCCACTCACTCTCCTCGGCCCACCTGTCCCCTGGGCTCTGCCCTCTCCTCACATCTCACACTTCTGGGCTTCTCAGCTTCTCGTGTGTGGGGTTGGTTACCAGTGATAAGCTGCCTCAGCCAGTCTCTCCAGGCCCAGCTCCTGCCAGGCACACCCGGAGCCCCCCAGGCCGGACATGCCCAACACTGAACATGGGCCCGCCTCCCTACCTCCGCCCTCTCCACCTGGTGACCACCTGAGCAGCCTCAGTCACACCTGGGGCCATCCGAGCTCCCCCGCCCCATTACCTCGGTCTGCTCAGTCTCCAGGCCCCCCGCCAGTCCTCTCTTTCTCTCTCATTTTTTAAACACTACAGTGCCTTTGAAATTGTGATAAAATGTACATAACATAAAATTTACTATTTTAACCTTTTTAAAAAAGATTTTATTCATTTTTTAAAAGATTTTATTTATTTATTTGACAGAGAGAAACACAGCCAGAGAGGGAACACAAGCAGGGGGAGTGAGAGAGGGAGAAGCAGGCTTCCCGCCGAGCAGGGAGCCCGATGTGGGGCTCGATCCTGGGTCTCCGGGATCATGACCTGAGTGAAGGCAGTCGCTTAACCAACTGAGCCACCCAGGTGCCACCAAGATTT